>JAUMHE010000042.1:18353008-18385869 GCA_032359235.1 Enteromius mattozi
ATATGCATATATATATATAAGCTTATTTATGGCCATATTGAACATATATTATCACATAACACACACACACACACACAATCTCTCTCTGATTTGATTTAAAGTTTATTTAATTCCAGCTCAGTTTTAAAATGGTTTTAGCCAACTTTAATAACCTTGAATGGGAGCAGTTTACGATCTACGATCACGATTATTCAGTAGTCTCTTTACTTTGGTCTGGTGCCTACCATCTAAATCCACACCCATGTCATAAAAAAGATCACACTATGGCACATTTATCAGTTCTTTTTATCATCCCTAAGCATGAATATAACAATCATCTAAATAGATTTGCTTATAGACTCTCAAACATGCCCATAGGCTTTTGACAAAATCCTCGTACTGTCTTTCCCAGAAAGACAAAGGCCTTATTGAGAGCGCGCTGTGAGACGGGACCACACAGAGTTTACAGTGCCTGCAGAGGGCTGCTGGCGTCAGATCGACCCACGACGGCAAACCATCCATTATTATCAGCAGCACTATGACAAGCTGTCATCTCTTGGCTTACAGAAAGGAAATGCTTGACTGACTGAAATACCCTTCAGCACATCATGACGAGAAGAACGTGTACGTGAAGACAATGGAGCACTTGAGTTTGAGTTCTCTAGTGTCCCGTGTCTCTATCTCTGTCTGACAATAGGGGTGGAGGACAATAGTGTGTTGTGTAAGGTGTTGCTGGTGCTGAAGACAACCGGACGGATGAAAGGATGATCCCGACTGCTGAATTGAAGGAGAGACGTTTAGATCAGTGATATTGTCAGGCCTGTGTGGTCTGTTGTAGAGAAGAAGTACTGTTAGAGATGGGTAGGATACCCAACAAAACACATCCGTTAGTGAGATGGTGCTCCATATGTTAATGATTCCTCAAATCATGTGTGCTGTTAATCAGCATGTGCTGCTACTATGCTAAGTGATCAGAAAACAGGTGAAGAAATCCTACCGATGCACATTAAAGGAAGAATTCAAACCACATCTACAGATCAGATGTGAAGGGGACACTTTTTATATGCTACACTGGTGGAAAAAGCCCTAGAAACTGCATAGCAATGCCCTAAAAACAACCTAAAGCACGTAGCGATGCACAACCACTGAAAACATGAGCTGTGTCCGAAACTGTTCCCTATCCACTATATAGTGCATCATATCGGGTGTCAGCCATTTTGTAGTGCGTCATAGTCCGAATTTGCTCACTTGTTTTTGTTCACTTCTTTCTGATATAATCCAGTCAACTGCCATACACTATATACTGTAGGCATGAGTGAATGAGTGAACGAGTGAGCGGTCTCGGACACAGCTATAGTAGAAACCACCCTGAAATATCCTAACAACCACTCAGAAAAACCTAGAAATCTCCTAACAACTGTAGAAAAACACCTTAGAACACACTAGCAAGGTGCTAGCAACTATATAGTAATGCCAGGGTAACCACCCAAGAAACTATAAAAAAAACACCCATAGCAACATCTTAGAAACCAATCAAACCTCCCTATAAACCTCCTATAGCAACACCTTAAAAACCACCTAGCAATGTCTTAGAAACCACCCAGAGCAACCTCCTAGCAACTCTCTAGCATCCTTAGAAAACACATAGCAATTCCCTAGCAACTACATGGTAATGGCTGAGCAACCACTCAGGAAACCCCAGAGACAGATAGCAACTGCATAGTAAGACTACACAAAACACCATAGCAACACCCTAGAAACCACACAAAACACACTTAAAACCACCTAGCAATTCCCCATCAACAGCACAGTAACGCCTGAGTAAAAAAATAATAGAAAACCACCCTATAATCCACCGATAGCTACACCTTAAAACCACAGCAACACCCTAGAGACCTTCTCTCTAGCAACTACATAGCAACACCTTAGAAACGACCTAGCAATGCCTTACAACCACATAGCTACTGTATGCCTGAGCAACCAGAAAACCCTAGAAACTACCCCCCAAAAAAGCATCCTAGAATCCACCCATAGCAACACCCATAGCAACCTAGCAATGCCCACATAGTGCAAACCCTAGAGATTACTCAAAATGCCTCAGAAAGAAATCCTTTAAACCCTGAAAACATGGGAGAAATCAGCCAAATATGTCCTAGAAACTCCCCGGCAACACCTTAGAAACCACCCAGCAACTCCCTATCAACTGCACAGTAATGCAACCACTCGGAAAACCCTTGAAACCACCCCATAAACTATGTAGAATCCACTATTAGCACTACTAGCAAAGCTAATCAGATAAACACATACCAAAGCATCTACAACACTGTAACATCACAGTGAAGAGTTTCATCTAGATATCCATATCTGAGAGCAGAGTACGACAAAGACTAGACCGGAGTAAAACACCCAGCAAACACCCAGAAAAAAAAAAATCATTATATTCTAAGAGTTTGATTAGGCTTGACAGCAGAGCAAAAAACAGTAAAAGCAAGCAGAGGCCTCTGCCAAATCATTTTACTGGCAAAGAGCAAATATGTCTGGTGTCTGCTTACTAACGGCTGCCTTTCAGCAAACCAGGACAATCAGGTGAGTGTCACATTACATTATATGAATATTCATGAATATTCTACATTTAAAATGTTATTTAACCAGAAAGAAAACACAGGGAAATCCCTTGAAATACAGTCATAAGAAATCTAACAAACACCCCTGATGACTTTCAGATGATGCTGTTTTGCAGAGTATTTGGCAATACCTTTATTACATCAGCTTCAAATGGGCATTGAGTAAATCAGTTTTTTTGTTGACATTTTGTTGTTTAGTAGAAACGAAGGTGGTTCCCCGATTACTGCAAGATCTGCTTTGACAGGAAACACGAGTTCAGCTTCAGATTCGGTGTGATTCTTACAGTGTGCATTTGAGTCACTGAACTTTCCCATCCGTTTCCTGTTCTTGCACTGATATGGATGCAGATGCATTGTAAAAAAAGACGGAAGATGATGTGGAAATACCTCATATCCTGATGGTAATGAATAAGATGATAATATTAAACTGATTTGAAAGGATCCGAAACTCTTCCCGGAGCTGAGCGTCAAACTTCCTGCTGCTATATTTATCCGGGGTTTATTTTTATCTCAATTTCTTCACACGTTATCTGCTGCTGTTTAGTCCAAATGAATATAAATAATCCACTGTACAATTCAAAAGTTTGGGGATAGTAGGATTTGTATTGTTTTGGAAAGAAGTCTATTTTGCTCTTCAAGAATGAAGTTATTATTTTAATTTCAAATACCTGTTTTCTGTGTGAATATCTGTCAAAATGTAATTGATTTCTGTGATCAAAGCTAAATTTTCAGCACCGTTACTCCAGTCTTTAGTATCACATGATCCTTCAGAAATCATTCCAATATACTGATTAGCTGCTTAAGAAACATTTCTCATTATTATCAGTGTTAAAAACAGTTGTGCTGCTTCATATTTTTGTGAAAACTTATACAGTAGGATTTACATATGAATAGAAAGTTCAAAAGAACAGAATTTGAAATAAAACATTATTAATGTTTTTACTGCTTTGGATCAAATTATTGCAGTCTTGCCAAACTTTTTTTCATGCATATTCCAAACTTGGCTAAACATGATCATTAACACTTTTGAAATTGTAATTTCTTTCAAATGGTTGTAAATGCATCTGCATAGAAAACTCATAGTCATAGTTAGAGAGGCTGGTGCAGTGTGTGTGTGTGTGTGTGTGTGTTTAGTCATGGATTGTGTGACCCTGTGAACTGGAGTGAATCAGCCCAGTCTCGCTGTTTTTCTTCCTAGTTACTGTTGCCGCGTTACCCTCTATAATCACACAGGATGGTACCTGACGCCCGGCTCCAGACACACAGCATGGTTTCCACGGACATGACCTCTCGCTCAGCAGGGGTCACGGGGGAAATGTCACACAAACACACATGGACCAACACACTCTCTAAATGAGAATGCAAACAAGCACAGACAGACACACAGATATTGTCAACAGAACACCTCACAGTACGTTTGGAATCAAATTCCTGTCGAACATAAGAAGCCGACTCCTCAGTAATCACCATATTTGTCTACATATTTACTTACGAATAGTGTATGCATCTGATGCATCAATTAGCTGAGACCATTAGCTCATAGGACAGATTTCTCAGTGATGTTTTAATTGAGGATAAGCTCTGTCTCAGATGCTTCTCCTAAAATGATAAACACACCCAGATGAGTCACTAGCTGTCTAACAACGAGAGCATAAAGTGAAATAACATACAAATTTGGCGTCACAACAAATTTAAGCCAAGTTTGAGACGTTATTAAGATGTCTTCTGAAACTCATGCGGGATTACTTCTTTTTCTCTCAGGAGAAATATCACGGACACTTCATCTCCATTTGCTCTCCATTAAATCTCTTTGCTACTGAGGAGAAACAACTGAGACATTAAAGAGATGTTATTGGCATTTTGTTTTACCGCCTGCAGGAATGATCTTGTAGCAATAACAAACCATTTACTCTGCGAGCTGTTAAACAGGAAGTACGACAACACTGCAGTTTTTCTGCCAAATGCGTCACTTGAATCCTTATAAACTCATTGTAGGACACATTAAACTTACTTCTCATACTCACACATGATGGCGTGTGTGTTTGTTACAGCAGAAACATACTCTACGCAAGTACGCAAACGCAGATGGATTTTTGCACTCAAGGTCATAAAGTCTTATGCCAAATAATATGTCTTGAATCTGTTGTTCAATCATGACACTAGTTTAGCCGGAAAAAAAAGAAATGCCTTGAAGCACAGTTTATGCTAATAGACTCTAAAGCGCCATCTGTGGCAACATTGAGAAATCAATCTAGAAGCCTCTGCATTCATGTACTTGAGGGTTTCAGTAAGTGGCTCTGGTGGTGTAACGATAACGTAGCATTAATCTGTTGGCGGTGGAAGTCGGCGCTCCCAGAGAGAGCGGCGCAAAGAGAGAGAGACGCTAATCTACTTTACTGTATCGGCCTGCACGAGTCGGGCCGGGACACAGCCTGACTCCGACCACAAGCACATGTACACAGATTTACAATATTAATGTAGACCAAAACAAAAGAACATTTTCTGTTATTATTCATGTAAACATAAACAAATGCACATTACTCACGAACAAAGTCAAAAGTAACAAAACTGGGGCTGTTACATCCAACAAGCATGCTTTTCTAAATGTGCTTTAAATGTGGTTTACTTACTTTAATTTTGAGAGAATCGGCCTAATCATATATATATATATATACTGTATATACATTTGGAAAATAATCAATGTATTCAAAATAGTCTGTGACACTGACATCAATTCAGTGTATTTAGTACATTAATTGCTCTTCAAGATTCACTTTTCAGGTTGCTGAGAAGTTCATCTCTTTACCAGGTCACATAAACTCCTCCAGTCCACCTTAAATGAAGACCCTTCCCTAAGCTCCAGAAGTCTCTTGAAAATGCCTTTTTGGACAGTCTCACACTGCCATCTACAGACCATGGTAATGTGCTGCAGGCCTGCAGGCTCTTAAGGTGGACCAGAGAAATTAGGACTCGTTGACAAGATGACAGAGTTGTACTTCAAGTCAGTCACTGAATCCCATGTATAAGTGTTATTTGTAATTTTAGGTTTAAGTTTCAATATAAGATCAGATCTTACTTAAGGTCCTGTGAAATGCTTAGTTGCATTCCACCAAACATGCATGAGTTTACCACAAGATTTTACCTCCTCTCCACTAGAGGGCAAACAGCTCTTTTTTACATGTGCAAGTTAAGACACGCCAGCAGCTGTTCAGTGTCGTGAACACAGAGATACAGAGATGCACAGCTGGACGGTTCTTGGAAGAAAAGGTACAATTTGGACAGTTTTATTTGGAAGATTCGATCTGAACCTTCTGAAAACCTACAGGAGACACGTGAGATTTACAGTGTATGTGTTTCTCAAGAAGTGATCTGCATTTAATGTCTTTGCTCTCTAGGAGAAACACAACTCGTTGGTGATTGTTCTGTCTTATAGGTTAGTCAAGACTTGGGCTGAAAACAAACTTTCAAGTTCATGTCACTTGGGGCAGGCAACAACAGAAGGAACTGCGGTGGGGCGCGGAAGGATGCACTTCTCGTATCTTTGAGCCCTGTGATGATGAAAGAGAAAGAGATGCAATCAATCTAGAGAGAGAAAAAAGAATGAGAGGGAAAACCTACAGAGACTAGTGGCACAATGAAGAGATAACAGCTCAGAGATTACTGAAAGAAACAGAGATAACCTAATACGAGCTGCTCCAGAGCCACGCTAAGGACAAGACTGACCCACCACACACACTGCTGCTAGAGTAAAAACGCCTGTTTGTGGGTTTGGTAAAGGCCCACACCACATTATGACCCTGGTTATGTGGCCACATGTTTACAAATACAAAAGCAGGGGCTCCAGACACTATTTGGACACTCAAGTGACACTAGCAAATGTCTTATAGAGAAAAACAATAGATTATACATGTGATTTCTTTTAAGTTGTAGTCTGGATCTCACTATAAAATTTGATCTCATGCATATGCTCAAGGAAGGTTGATCACCTTGATTTATCTAACAAATTTGGTGGTTGGTGCCATGTACTCATTTGCCCAACTGGATATCAAAATCTCATTTTGTTTTCCACAGAAGAAAACATACAGCTTCGGAACAACACAAGGATGAGTAAATGTTCGTTTTAGGTTGAACTATCCCTTTAAAGCAATAGCACCCTTACAAAAATGTCCTGTAAATATGACAGGATTACAACAGCACTTTCTGTTGTACAGTATCACAAGAATTTACCATTAGATGTCGTACAGCATGTGGTTTTTCTGTTATTTTTCTGTAGTAATTCCAACACAAGCTTAATTTGACAGGATTGCCATAGCACTTTTTATATACCATGAACTTACTACAGAAAATACAATGTTTTGTGTTTTCTTGCAGGAACATTATAGCATATTAAGTGTTACCATTAAAAACCCTGCAAAATTATTACAGGAATACCACAAAAATATAAGAAAAATACACCATAGGACTATTACAGGAATATTATAGCATATTTAGTGTTACCCTTAAAAAATCCTTCAAAATTATTACAGGAATACCACAAAAATAGACCACAGGAGTATTACAGGAATATTAAGTGTTACTATAAAAAATCCCATTACAGGTATATTGCATACAGTACAACAAAAATGCTGTGGTAAAGCGTCCCAAAAAACAACACAATGCTACATAATTACCACACAACATATGCTAACAACTTACTGTCTCTGGATTGTATGAAACTAGTTAATGGATTTCCTCTCAATAACGTCACGCAGAGCTGTTCTCCCTTGAGTGAAAACGACAGACGGCACACATCAAATCTGAGCCCCTTTGATAGCATGGCTGGAAACTTGAGCGTGCTCCAAGTTCTTACCAAAGCCAAGATGGCGAGAGCTGGAGATCGTGCCAGAGTGTTGATTGAGTGATAGGATCGGGGAGCATTTGATTGCCGTTTCATAAGCCAGCAGTTATTGGTACATTATTATGACTCATTTTTGCGCAAGACTCTCAATGTAACGGCTTGTCGGTCGTCACATTGGTGTTCTCGTGACTTGCTCTGACGTTAATGATTGGGAGTCTAGTCCTGCCAGATACTTCTGTCCCTGGGTCCACGCTTTGTTCATCATTGTGCTGCTCTCCTCAGACCCAGGCGTAGTACTGCTGAAGCGAAAAATGCTTCAACAAATCACAAGCACACCTGATGTCGTTTGCCAGAACCTTAGGGTGCCGTTGGCTAAGAAGAATCGAGTGTGTTTTGGCTAAGGCCTTGCCCCAATATTGCTGTATTCCTTGGCATGCCCTTCTGTTTTGTACACCGTAGGGTTCCACACTTGTTGAGTCTGAAAGAGCGGAGGGCAGCTCCAGCTGCAAAGCTCTCATTTGACCAAGAGAAGTGACCCTGCTGTGAGAGACGCAGAGGCTTCCATCATGCACGGATCATGAAGCAGTCCCTGTTCGAGGCTTCCAGCATTCTGGCAGCATGCCTTAAGACCTTGTTAAGCAGTGATGTGGCACCACAACATTTCGTCCCGCTTTCAGTCTCTCCGACCGCCGAGCTGTAAATTAAGTGGATTTGTCTGTTGTTCGCATAAACAAGTTGTGCATTTCGGTATTTCTCAGCCCACTCTGGTTTCTTCTGTAAAATCAATTTGTCTTTGACCTGAGACACAATTTCTGCTACCAGTGCTACAAAAACAGCCTGCAACCTCTTGGACCACCCAAGTACATAGATCCAGGATGGAGAATGGCTGCAAGCTCTGAATCTACTGGTGTCCACAGGAAGGAAGTGCTCTCTGCCATCTAATTACAGGTCTCCAGGGTCATAACAGATATGATGCACAGACTCGCTTTCCCTTTAAATCACATAAGCTACTAATCCTTATCCCTACTTGTATAAAGAATGGAAGCTTGGGAATACTGCAATCACTGATCGACAGTGGAGATTGTGGACATGGATCTTAAGGTCCCAGGTAAAGATCAAAGAGTCTAAGGGTATCCAAAATCTCTATTGCTATAGGGGTCAGAGTGTCTTTTCCTTGTGCACGGTGCAATCGAGAGGAGGGTAATGATGGTTGGGAGGGTTGGATGAGGGACGGGGGTTGGGGCTTGCGCTGTTGTCAGCACCTCCTCTTGTGTCCATTAGGGTGATAAGGCCTCCATTGAAGTCCTGCCAGAAGAAGATAATGGCAGCTCTGACAGGAGTGCTCTGTGAAGAAGCCGCTAAGCGGGGCCTCAGAGTAGCCCTCTCTAATGGCAGCTGCCATCCCCCCTTCACCCCTTGGTCTTTATCTCCAAACAGGCGCCCCCCTTCGGCCCGGTGGCTTTCATCACCCGCCAGAACTTGGTTTTGGGTCCATACTACCCCTCTGCCGTGTGCCAGTCCAAGGCTTTGAGGTCAACGTGCAGTTTCTGCAGTTCCATCTCCCGAGGGGCCTGGTTGAGAAACGGAGGAAAGATCTAAGCTCTTGTGGAGGACCCAAATGTGTCATCTGAGAGGATACAGAACTGTCTCTAATCAAGAACGTAGTCTTGTAAACAAGGAGGACATGCAAGTAAACAAACGAGCGACTACATATACAACAACATCCTCTTCTTTCTATCCCATTACTTGTTATTTGTCTTCTGCATTGGCCTGCCTCATACTGTATATGACCCGCTCTCACCATCCTCCCTTCTCTCGACATAAACACACTAAAAGCCATGCGTGTTTCCCTGAGTCAGCTTAGAGCAGGCCTTTGATCTATTGTCGTTTTCACCATGGCTCAGTGGGTAGTGTGTCTGGATCTGGTCTCTATTGTGTGATCTATACCCGGGCATATTCCTTTGAGGCTCCACGCTGCCTCTTAACATGGTCTGTTCGTAATATCCAATATTTAAATGATGCAGTTTGTAGCCATCAGTCTATTTACCGTGTCAATCATAAAGCCACAAGAAAACAGCGAGGCGCCACAGGTCCAGGGAGTTTAACACAAGATTTGGCCCGCAGCTTTCTCTTTGTCTTGTGCTCTCTATTTCCTTCTGAATGCCTGTACAGTGTTTCGAGAGAAACCAGTGTTTTTTCTCAGGAGCTTAGGCACATTTTGACAGATTCTGAGGTAAGTCAAAATATGGCTTTGGAACTTATCATTGGTGATACAATCGAATACCTGATAGTATAGACCAGTGACCAACCAATATGTTTTTATTTTTTTATTTTTTTTAGTGGCTAACTTTTTTTAAGTGCTAAGATCTAGAGAGCGTGCTGCTAATTTAAGGCCAGTATAAACAACTATTTAATGATAGCTGCGCTCTACATGTAGGCTAAATCTAAATCTAAAGCTATTCTTATCATAATCAACAATACACATCAGACCTTATGAGCACTTTGGATAGTAAACATATCTCACATATCCACATATCTCGCCCTATCCTCCATTTATGGCCATTATCATGGGTAGAGGGGTGGATGGAGAGGAGAGTGAGATGGACTGATCCTGACCTAGTTTCAACCCTGCCAGCTTGACTGCCTGTGGTTTGTTTTCTGTATTTGGTAAGTACTTTTCTTTGGGACCTTTGGGCCTGCAGAGTAGCCAAGTCAGATTCATAACCACTTGCTGAGTATTCTGGTCTTGTTGTAAGCTGGTGAAGAATGAATATGGAAGAATATGTCCTACTGCTTTTGGCAAATATCTGTATCACAGTTAGGAACAGATCTTGTGCAAGACCACATAGCATATACCTACTACAACTTCTCTGCCTGTACCAGGTGGAACATTTTCGACATAAATTACAGATGAAGGTATCTACTGCTGAGTTTCTCATAGCTGCTGCACCTGTGCAAATGGAAGAATGCATCAGTATGCATGCTCAAGAGATTCAACTAAACAATCCCAGAGCCACGGTAAACTCTAAGTATGCACAGCAGAGTGAACGTCAGAGCAGTTTGGAACAAATAATAACTGAGTCTCACGGGCAGAATTGACCACATTTTTGACCTCACCCAGAAAAAAATGTTGACTTATGATTGCTGAAATCCTTAACCCTTAGTATGTACAGCAACAGCGATGCTTAGCTTAGGAAATCCTGCTAATTAAACCTGCCCTTGCTTCAATACTCTTTGGCTGTCTGCTGTAAGTCAGCTGTCTTTAAGGATTGCTTGCATCTATAGGAGGCTTGGAAAATGTTGACAATCCCACAGATCTAGGAACTTTAAGAGATATGCATAGCCCACAGAAAACAGCGACGACATTACCTCCTTCAAACTCGGTCAATGATAGTGAAACGTTGGCCCAGAATTTTTTTTCCATTTGAGTAGAATTTTTAATACACTCCAGAAACAACTAGATGTATTTATTTAATAATATAAATAAAATATTAATATGCATATAAACAGAGAATAGAAAAGTGAATATGTGAATTCTTTTACAGTTATCTACTGTAAAACATAGCCGTGTAGTACAGTATGTGCACTACTTAACTGTAACTGTAACTGAGTTTTGTTACCGTTAGGTGCCCATCGTCCACTGTTTCCAGCAGTTAATCAAGCCAGTCTTTTTTAGAACAAACAAAAAGATAACTTGATAACTTTTTATTTATTGGCACACATCATTCTCTTTCTATGAAGCCTGTACACCACATTCACTGGTTCTGTAGTGACACCAACTCAACGGTCTGTCTGAGCATTGCAGTTATTCTGAATTGAGTAAAATTCAATCAAATGGCTTTCACAACTCATTTTTTGCATGTGCAAAGCTGTGAATGAACATTTTTCAAGGGTATTCCGAGCGTCTTCTGCATTCTAAAAAATACCGGGCTGTTTCAAGCCAACATTGTGTTAAATATGGACTAGTTGGTTGATGGGCTAAATTTGTATATTAAAATGTTAACCCAAAAATTAGATTAATCCACTTTTGACCCAAAGTTGGGTTGAAACAACTCAGCATTTTGTTGTAGAGCTTTGCTATGCAGTTTCTAAGGTTTTTTGGTGTCTCTGTGATCTTCTTGTCTCTATATATGGATCTAGTTGCTCGTTCAATGTGTGTCTGTGAGATTTTTACCTATTTTATTATCCTGCAGGTGAAAATGGTGTGTCTGATCACTTAGTAAACCACACCCCTCTTCAGCAATGTGCATGATAGAGGAATCATCTATATGTGTAGCACAAACACTAGAGGATGATGCACACACTGAGCTTTTAATACTTACTGCTAGAGGTTTGAGCAAACAATTCTAAGAATACTGATTAAATTACATTTGTCTTTAAGATTTACTATTGACTTTAGTAAATCTCTTTTGATTATAGGAAATTACCACTTCCTTTTTTGGGGTTGAGGGAAGTTTTCCATCGTATTGCCTCTTGCCAAAATCTCTAGTTGCTCAGCACAACACAATAAAAATAGAAACCAAAGGACTGTCAAAATGTGTTGCTGCCCATTGTCATGGTTGCTGTTGATTGGGACATTAATGATAACAAACTGACTGTATATTTTCAGATATATGTTGTTTCCAATTTTCCTGATGAATGTAGAGTGGTCTATCTTCCTGTGCTCCAATTCCCTCCAAAGAGTCTTGAAACTGCATATTGCCATTTATCTTGGCTCCTCTTGTTTGCCGTCTCCTTCATTTCCCTCCCACACTTCCACGGCTCTCCCGGATTCACAATTACATCCTTTCAGAGGTGACCTTCATCACATGCATCACATGCAGTTGTCAGGGCATTATGAATAGTGTGGTAAAGTGCAAGTTTTGGGGTTCTGTTCCATGCATCTGGCAGCTATCTGGTTTAATTGTACGGGGTTTCCACCTCTTGTAGACTTGCTCAGCTCTTTTTTGTGGAGACCATCTGGGAACGGTGTGTTCTCGATTAACTTCCATTCTCTTTGTTCATGGGTTCAGCCATTCTGTAAAGATCTACCGCACACCAAAACCGCCTCCTCAACGGAATTAACGTTTGTCTTAGAAACCAGGCTTGTCATCATCTTAGATGAAGTTGGTGAATTGCTCAAATACTCCTTTTTCTGGTCCACATTCACACAGACATGAAAGTCAAACGTTACAACATGAATTACTTACAAACATTGCCAATTTTCCAACCCAAAACCCTTTTCTTTGGTTGTAATGTTGGACATGGAACCAAATCGGGAACTGCCTCTAGCACCAATGCTTTGCCAGTGGAAAAGGGGTTACATGATTTTAGTTTGATATTTGCAAGCTAACACTTGCTTAAATACAATATTCTGCATATATTAGGTCAAATACTCAGTTGAGAAATTAATTATTAATTTTTTTATTTTTCTCAGCATTTCTCAATTCTGTTTGACATCTTTTTTCTTTGATTAATTGCAGTGCATTATGGGATTGCCAAATCTGAGTAGTATGTTTGAATTAGTCCAATTTTCAAACATTACCCACAAACATTGCTGATTTTCCAACCCACAAGCCTTTTCTTACGTTGAAAGCCTGGACATGGAGCAAAAACGGGAATTTAATTTGATATTTGCAAGCTAGCAATGAGTTACATTTAGTATCCTACATATATAAGGTGAAATACTTATTTATATTATATCTATTCTATTTTATTTACAGTATAATTAAGAACTGAATTAAATATTAAGATATTTTTATCAACAATTCTTGATTCTGTTCACCATCTTTTTTTTCTTCAATTTCATTGCCTTGCATTATGGGATTGCCATATCTGAGTAGTATGTTATGCTATTTTACCATTTCAATTAGTCCACCAATTTTTAAACATTACAACATAAATGACAAACAAGCATCGCTAATTTTCCAACCCAAAACCCTTGTCTTTGTTTAAATGTTGTACATGTAGCCAAACCAGGATTTTAATTTGGTACTAGCAAGCTAGCAATGGCTTAAGTTCAATGTCCTACATTTATAATTTGAAAATACTTTTTTAAATCTATGCTTTTTTAGTAATTGAGAATTTAATGAAATATAAAGATATTTTATCTCGATTCTGTTCGCCATCTTTTTCTTCGATTTCATTGTAGTGCATTATGGAATTGCCATATCTGAGTAGTCGCCAAATTTCCAACCCATAACCCTTTTCTTTGGTTGAAACGTTAGACTTGTAGCCAAACTGGGAACTGCCTCCAGCACCAACTTTCAGCCAGTGGAAAAAGTGTAACTTGATTTAATTTGGTATTTGCAAGCTAGCAGTGGCTTACAATATTCTACATATATAAGATAAAATACTTAGATTGTTTATGTGTACGTTTTAGTAGTTAAGGATTGAATTAAATAAAAGTATAGTTTTAGCAGCATTTCCCAATTCTGTTTGCCATCTTTTTTCTTCGATTTCACTGCAGTGCACTATGCGATTGCCGTATCTGAGTTGTATGTTACACTACCTTACCATTTGAATTACTCCACCAATTTTCCCTTTAGTGTGCTTAAGCAGCTCACTAGGATTTGAAACCAAAAAAGAGTTGGTATTTGTTGACTGTTTCACCACAGAATATTAAGGTTGTAAATTAAATTTAATCCAGTCAATATAAAATTCTAAGTTGTGCCTTACTTCAGGTAACACCTACAGACATCATCTCTGGGAAGATGATAAATGTCCGTCAGATGAGAGCAAACCCGAGGCCTCAAGGAGCCAAACTCAAAGAGTGTTTCTCAGAGTGCCAGGATCTCACACATCTGAAATGAGAACACGAGGGATGGCGCCAAAGGCCTGTAGCCCAGCACAAATTGAGGTGATAAATGAATGTAATCCATCTGTCCCTCTGAAAAAGGAAGGGGGGGGGGAAACTAACAAACGATCATAAAAATTAATCGATCCCGTGCACATGGAAAAAGTGACTGGCTCCATCCTTCATTATTTTTCTGGGGCATCCAGATTTGGAGCCAAACGTCTGATTTGCATCTTGCAGCAGTGTTTATTTGGCTGCACCTCTAATGTGAAGCATAAAGCAGTGTTGCCCTTCAATTAAGAGCCAAAAATGGTTTATTCAAGCACCTGGGGAGAGCGGCCATCCATGCAGAGGTCTTTTATTCCATGCATTTGACCTGTATTAGACATGTGGGAAAATAGTGTCATTTGTAAATGCATGGTGTTTGTGGATTGGCATTGGTCTGTTTTTCCAGCTACCCTAATTTGAGAACTCTTATGAACAGGACTTTTTCTCAATATCAAGTGGTTTTGTACCTTTCAGCTACTAGTCGTCCAAAATCGCTGTCAGTTTGAGTATCTAGAACAAAGTGTAAATCACCTTCCAGCTTCAAGGCAAAGCTCTATTTAAGCTCTCAGGTCTTTTGAATTTGGCTGAGCAGAGGTTTTCGTCTCCTCTATGGGGGTAGTGTTCGTAATGAAGCCACATATTGTAGTGATTATTGTGTGTGAATGGGAAGGTGTGCATGCGCAGAGACACGCATGTCAGGCCTTTTTCACTCAGTTCTGCATTTTAAAAGCTGCCAACAGTGCCGAAGATGATCTCTTCTGATCACTAAAGGTCCTTAAATTCAAAAGAGTCTCTATCAGATATGTGCTGTTTTTGCTGCAGAAATTCTTTGTTGTTCTTGTAATTACTTTTTTTTTTTTTGTTACCCAGTCTTAGTCCAAAACCCCTCTAAACTCTTATGAGAGCGATATGATACTTTGGTAAGATCAGTTGATTGTTCAAGCCCATAACTGTAAAATCGGATTGGTTTTGATCCAGGTTTGATCAGGAACATTTCCGACTTGTGTAAATCAACGCTATTCTCCTCACACACGCAAATGCTTTGGCAATTCCCAAGAAGTAATAGTTTTGATGATAGAGAACTTGATGACGCAGCAAACGTTCTGCCATCAGTGATTAAAGGGTGTAAGTGTGTTTCATAACTCATGTGTTCATTCTTTCATCCGTACTTTTGTTTACTGTAACAGTGAGGGTATTTGTGTGGCAGGATTATCTGAACACACTATGAATGATTGCAGTGCCGTTTGGTTTTGCTAGTGGTACAGAAGTGATGCTTCTGCATTGTTCATTAAAACATGTAGTAACATTCTGTTTGGGTTCAGTAAGACATGTAATACTTTTTAATAATATATTATGACCAGTGTTGGGTGTAACTAATTGTTAAGTAATTAGTAACTGTAATTTAATAAAAAAAATATCCTTGAAAATAAAGAGATTGCTCTTTTTGCTTCACTCTAATTTAATTACCTACCTGTTCTTATGGCATAAACATGGCTTGGTGCACTTTTTAGCAAGACACAAAATATGTACCAGTAAGTACATATTACTGCAGTTTCCAAAAGAAATGAACACTAGAGGTAGTTAAACTCTGACACTTTTATTCCTATTCACACAAGTTTACATAGTTTTGATTAATAAAGCGTAATTTTCACACAATTTGAAGAACTTCAAAACAATATTAATATGCTGGGAGATTTTAAAACTGCTGCCTTTGAACGTTATCATCACACATATCCAGCTTCATATCTGTGTGTTTTCATAGACTGTAGGCTTGTTCGGTAGCTCACGGAGTACAGAGATGAACTCCGGTTCAATTCTGTGTAACTACACTTCATTTCAGTTCTGAACTGTCACAATACATACCTACTTTATATCAACATAATAAAAATGTGCAGGGGTTCACATTATTGAACCTGTGTTTTAGCGCCAATCATGGACATTTCCCTTTGAAACTGGGTGTGAAACGTGCAGTAAAAAGCACATATTAATGTCTTATCCTGCAAGACATGCAACTCTTAAACTTTACAACTACTCTACTATCAATAAACCGTAATTAGGAGTATTTTGAGGCAAAAGTCATAGTTAATAGTTAGTTATTAGTGAGAATTGTACTCTAATCTAAAATATGACCAGAATAATTAATGTATTTACTTTAAAGAATGAAAAGAACAGTTTAAAGTCTATCCTTGTATTATTTACTTGTCAAGGTTGATATAGGATTTAGAAAGTAATTAGTAATAAAAATGGTGTGTGTGTGTGTGTGGTAAAAGCATCATGACATGCTCATCACATTTGTCCTTCTTACAATAAAGCATGTTGCACCTTACAAAGTTTTTGTACTTGTATTTGTTATTTCAGTTTTTTTCTCATTTAAAATATGAAAAACTGTCATATTAAAGAATGAGTAGCTCTGTCCAAATCTTTGACTTATAGTGCATGTAGAGTTGTACAATTTTTGCAATAAATCCAATTGTAATACAGCACAAAAATGTAATGAAACAGCATCTTTTCAGATCCTAAAACCACGATACACAAAGACTCAAGCCGCTACAGACGAAGGAATACGAGACAGACATTAACCGCTAAAGAGAATTCAGCCAAGTCAACATCTTTGTGTCTTTCTGCCTACATTCCACCCACATTCCAGCCTGTTAAAAACAACAGTGGTTGGAATAATTACCACCACGTGTTCAGGCCTACATGTCACCATCTCAAGTGCTTGAGTATAAAGCTCCTTCACGGATGGAGGAAGAAAATTTTAGTGTTCTAATGTGTCTGTTTTGTTGTTTAATTCAGTGCAATAGCCGCTGCTTTCCCACTTGCATTCTGTGCCTCAAATTTGGAACAGGAATGGGAATAATGCGCGTCTGTCAAACTTCTTCAAGAATTCTTACTGGACACAGCATCTTCCGCAGACGAGCAGCAGGAGCCAGCTGGCCTTCAGAGCAGCTCATCATCTGTCCTTCTGTCTCTGCTGAAAGCCAGTCCTGGCTGCATAATATCACATCATTTCATTTCAGTTATTTTATTGATATAAGATTACAGACTTTTCTTATGTCTTCCTTTTAATCTGAGATCTCTGTCCTCTCTACATGAGTTCAAATCAAAGTTAGAATTTTATATTCTGGCCCAAGGATTTAGCAAAAATTTATTATGTCTTATTGCTCTTTTTTCTATTTATCTTGTACTTTTGCTTTATACTCTGTAAAGCACCGTGGTCAACTTCTGTTGTGTCTGTATTTCTGTTATATAAAGAAATCTTTTTATTTGTTTGCTAATTAACATATTATGCTATCTAAATAGTAAATATACTAACTAAGTAGTAAATTATTTCCTACTTATTTTTATATGATTTATTTGTCTGTCTGTCTAAATAAAAAATAAAATAAAGTGTGTGTGTGTGTGTATATATATATATATATATATATATATATATATCTATATATTATTGTTTTACTTGTTAGTATTAGTTATTGATAAATCTTGGAACAAAACACCACATCATTCTAGCATCATAGCAGTGGATTTTGCACAAAAAAAATCTTGTTTTTCATGTATGCAGAACATTATAAGATTTAAATGTTTCGGTTCAGTAAGAATGAATTCATGAATGACCTATTTCTTTTTTAAGCACAACTTTTTTTTTTTTTTTTCTATTATAAATATAAATATAAAATATATAATATATAATTTTTTTTTTACTATTTAAAAACAGTAAAATGTAATATGCTTCCTTATTCTTTCATAAACTGTATTATGTACAAGTCAGAATAAGCATGTTGTTTTGAATTTTTACATGAATATTGTGTTACACTGAATGATGATGTAACATTTATTTCAACCAAATTTTGACATTTTATTCTTCGAAAGCTTATTTGAAACCTTAAAAGCAGACACTTTACTTACGTTTAAAGTGCTTTCTATGGACATAAAATCACTTTTGTGAATTTCTTTTAATGTGGACATCTTAACATTTTTGACTTATGTATATATTGGTATTAATAAACTCTCTTCCCCGGTGTGACTGCAGGAGCTCTAGTGTTTGATTCAGAGTCTCTGGCGTGTCTCAGACGGTCAGAACCATCACGTTACTGTGAGCTGCTTCTGTGGAATTCTGGACAAACGTTACTAGTTTCCACAGTCTGTGAACCTACGTGACCCTTGACCTCTCAGTCTCACCTGAAATAAAACTGCACACAGTATTTAAAATACATGCTATTTCACAGCTCAGGTGTTTTCTACATTTCTCCAATATAAAATAGAAATATAAAGACAATATGAGAATTAACTTGAGAAACATCCAAGTTTTAGTGTTTTATGTTTTCATCTTAATTTTTGTTGTGTTCATTTTTTAATTATTTTTTTTGTTTATTTTTGTGTTTATATAGATTTAAAGTTTTTGTTTTTTGTTATGTTTTAGTTATTTAGTAATTTTTTTATATTTTATTTTAATGTTTACAGCGTCAGTTCATTGCTCTTTCATAGCTCAAGAAAACTTTAACATTAATGTGTGAGGAACAGCTGAGATCTGAAATATATCTTATAGCATTTATCAACACTTACCATATATTTTTCAATGAATAAAGAGATAACTGTGCGTTCCAATAAATCTCAATCAAACTGCAGTTTGTTTAGGTAAAAAAGATAACTAATACAACAAAACAATAAAAACATGGTAACATAATAAAAAATAAAATACATGATTTTTAAATCATTTAAAAAAATTCTGCTTTTGCAAATAAACTAATTCATATACTGTATAGTGAGAGGGAGAGAGAGAGAGAGATTATACAGGTGATCAAAACACATTTTTGCATTACATTAGAAAATGTGCATTGTGTATTAAAGAAACACAAGTTTAATTATAATTTCAATAAATGTGTTCATGAATATGAAATAAATGTATGGTATAGTTAGTTTTTGAATTGCTGTGTTGAGTGTCAGTGCAGTCTACAGAAAGAGATGCTGGTGAAGTGTTCTGGAGGATGAGGAGGTGTTTCTTCATGCAGGTGTTCAGAGTTTCGTCTGAGTCCTCCATTCCCTCCTGCAGTCCCGGCACGTTCCTCCACATTCCCCTCCTCTTTTTCCCCTCGTCCTCCATCCATCCATTCAGTCCAGTTCAATCACACGTCCTCTCTCTCACTCTCTCTCTCTCTCGCTCTCTCTCTGCTGTTAGTTTGTATTCCTGCGCTGTCATTTTTGATCAATCTCTATAATATTCTCTATAATAGGCCCAAGATCTCGTCCTCTGACTCTCTCTGCTTCTCTCTTTTGTCATGCATCTGTTTTTCATTGAATGCATTCATCAAGTCTTTTAACGTTATGCAGAGTAACTAATTAAATGGAGCAACACTACTGCGTTTGCAGTTCAGCTGCTTTCAAAACAATGCAGCAACTTTTTCCAAAGCAAAACTTTTTTTCATCATATTGCACGTAGCCTAATTGCAGGCATATGTATGATTTATCCTTATTTTCAGTGTGCTTTCTTGGGGTCTTTTTCTAAATGAATCTTTATTTAGCACGAATTTAGATAGTAAAGCCATGGAAGTTCATGCATTTCTACATAAAAAAAGTATTTAAAGCACATACAGTATGTAATTCAAAACCTCTTCCAGTTTTTTTTTTTTAATATACCTACCTGTAATTGCTTCAACATTTTCCCTGATGTTCTTTACTTATTCAGCAGATGATGTTTTATATTATGGCTGTATATTTCCACTGTGAATCTAGTATGTGACCACATGACAAACGACATGCGTTTGACTTTTTCCCCTCCGAGACGTTTCTGGTGAAAGCGCGTTTGTTTATTCAAATATGGGTTGAATGTTGCGTGCTTGCAAATGCAAATTCTCTTTAATGTTGTGTTCTGTAATTTTATGTAATTCTACATTAAACTCATCAAATCCAATGAGTTTGGATGTGTGGTAGACGTCCTAGAGGAACATTTCATTGCTCAGCTCACAAGTTGCTCTTTTGTAGCTCAAGAAAGCTTCATAGTTAATATGCGAGGAACAGTTAAGATCTAAAAAAGATCTCATGATATCAATACCATATATTTGTCAATGAATAACTGCATAAGTGTTAACTTCAGCATCACTGATTCTGTATCTGTTTAGTCTTTGGCCCTCATGCTGGATCCACCATTCCTTTCCATAATTCAAGGTAAGATTCTTTAAGGATATTCAATTATATCTGCCACTCTTGATAGTGTAAATATATATATATAGCACATAATGTCCTGTGTTGCTTTTCTCAATTTGAGCTCACAAAGATTCCCACTGACACCCGCAGTGTGTGTGTGTGTGTGTGTGTGTGTGGTCCATGTTGAGGCCTCTGTGATGTGAACTCTGTAATCTTGAAGTTGTTTGCTCTCTCTGCAGGTCTCCAGTCGATCTTATGGATGTTGCTGTTGCTCTTCTGTTTCCTACATCACCTTCTCGTCCTTCTGATGTTCAGAGAGAGAGAGAGATGACATGACCAGATTAGGCTGCATTGCCAGTTTGACAGTCATTTCATTGCCATAGACTGTGTTCACAGTAACATACTAACATGCTACTCTTGCTTCTGCAGCATACCTTGTGTATACAGTATGCACATATTCTGTATGCATGTAGACCTGCTAGAGCATACATCCAAAATGCAATGCATTTTAATTTACATTTGATGCATTAGGAGACACTTTTATCCAAAGCAACTGACTTTGCATTTATATGTTCTTGCATTTCCCTAGAAGATCATTTTATTTATTCAATGCAAAGTAAGCATTTTTTCTCCAAAAAATTCAATTTAAAAAAATGCTTTTACATCCGAGCTTATAACTAGACTTCTCTTTCATGCAATGTGTGACGTGCATGAACAAATAGCATAAAACTGCTTTCCGTTTTAAATAATTGTCAGCAGTGTACAGTATACTGCACTACATATAGTAGACTACAGAACACAGCCATAACCTGCTGTATAATACGCATGTTCATTTGCTAGACCAACCTCAAATCTATAGGTCTGAAGATTCAAGTTAAATAGTGCTATCACAATTTTCATAATTTTATTTGGAGATGCATTTGTAGATTTAGATTCATGTAGATGGACCTATTCTTGTGGTGACTTTAAAAGTGTCACTTTTCTATTATTTTGTAGCTTGAAACATAAAGGAAACCACCAACTGAAAGAATGCATTCATTTTCTACAATTGATGTTGATTTAAGTTTTTTATATTTAATGCAAACATATCTATTACTACTATCTATTACTTTATTCAAAACCCATAATCCTAATATTAACCTTAAAGCTACACAAGTAAATGATATGTTGTAGTACAACATCTGGTAGTAAACGTTATTGAATTCTTGAGAATAACGTGCATTGATGAATCGCACACAATAAGAGCAGGAATGCATATTAAGATATTGGTTTCATGTTGACTTTGAAACATGCAGCTGTATTCTGGCACAGGATGGATTCAATAATACTGTGCTAGCTGATCTACACGGGCTTTTAAAACAAGACGTGATCTGCTCCAGCTGCTTTCCCGGTGTTTCTGAAAACACTCGTCACATTCACTTTAGTGAGTTTAGCGTCTCTGGTGAATGTGATGAAGTGTGAATGCGTTCCTCTCTTTGCTAACGCTTCACATTCCTGTAAAGCGCTGCTCAGTTCAGGTAGGAAGCGGCTTTGTGTATTGTCTTGATTAATTTGGATCGGATGGAGAAACATGGCTCGACATTCCCCTCTCATCTGGATCGGCTCTTTACTCAGTCTTTACAAGGCCAAACGACTGCATTAAAACAGTCCCATAATACAGACTCTTAACAAAGGTATATTCATGAAACAGCACTTCACAAATGGACCTTTCATGCTGTAAAAATAAAGACTTTTCTATTATTCTGTACCTTACAATCTTTGTTTTACATTTTATTACACCATCAACCAAAACAACGGATTCATTTTCTGCGTTGAACCTACTTTTTGTTGAAGTACTTTTTTTTCGAGACGTGCGCTGTACTTTATACCAAGCAATTGTCCATGTATTATTTTGATCTAGCAAATTCTCTAGAAACCAGGGTGTGGTTCCTAAATATTTTTGGTGGTTTCCAGTGTGTTGCTATGTAGTTTCTGAGGTGTTCTGAGAGTTTACTTTTTATTTGGCACATTGCTACAGTATGTGGTTGCTAAAGGTTCTAACTGGTTGCCAGGGTGTTGCTATGCAGTTGCACATTTTTTATAACCTATAGTGTTTTAACTGGTTGCCAGGGTGTTGCTATGCAGTTGCACATTTTTTATAACCTATAGTGTTTTAACTGGTTACCAGGGTGTTGCTATGCAGTTGCTAATGTGTTCTATTATTTTTATTTTTATTTGCCACATTGCTATGTGGTTGCTAAAGGTTTTGGTGGTTGAAAGGGTGTTGCTATGCATTGCTATGTGTTTTCTAAAGTGTTTTAGCTGGTAACCAGGGTGTTGTTATGCAGTCACTAAGCTGTTGGCACATTGCTGTGTGGTTGCTTTTGTGGTTGTTTTAAGTGGTTTCCAGTGAGTTGCTGTGAAGTTACAAAGTTGTTTCTTTTTTGATGTTGTTGTGTTGCAAAGCAATTGCTACATATTTTTTTTTTCACTGCTGAAGAGTTTTAGGTGGTTGTCTAGGGTTCAGGGTGTGGAGTTCTTATTCACTCACCAAACTGTTTTTATATTGCTGTGTGGTTGCTAAAGTATTTTAGGTGGTTGCCAAGGTGTTGCTATATGTTGCTAAGCTGTTGGCGCACTACTATGTCTTTTATAAAGTATTTTAGGTGGTTGCCAAGGTGTTGCTATCCAGTTACTAAGCTGTTGGCAGATTTCTATGTGATTCCTAAAGTGCATATATGGTTTCCAGGAGATTACTATGCAGTTGTTAAGGTGTCCTGACAGTTTTCTTTTCATGTGGCACATTGCTATGAGGTTAGTAAATGTTTTAGGTGTTTGTTAGGGTGTTGCTGTGCAATTGCTAAGGTGTTTGTGCAGTTGTTAGGAGCTTCAAAGTTGTTGTCAGGGTGTTCTCTATCGTGCACCACCCAGAACACTCTAGAAACTACATAGCAACGAGCTAAAAAAAATTAATGTAAAAAATGCTAAAAGCAACTTCTCAACACACAGCAGAACCCTACAGCCTAACATTGTGCCAGTGAGCATTGCATGGGCTTCAGACACCTTGTCTGTCTTGAGAAAACATACCAATCTGCTGTTCATGTATTGTACAAGACCAGGTTGTGTTTATAAAACTTACATGAGAGGTCAGAAAGATGGGCTTCACCTGCAACGTGACAACGATGTGTTTTTCTATGTGCTGCCAAACTTCTGGACTGGTGCTCTGGCTTTAATTACACCTTTTTAGGCATAATGGAGCCATATTTGGATTAGACATAAATGTTTTTGTTCAATGAGTATCAGTGGGGGGTGGGGTTTTTTTCCCTCCGTGTATTTGAATCAGGGCTTTTACGGCCTCCACGTGTAGCTAGTTATCACATTTATGTCTGTGCTAAAAGGAAATACACAGAGGTAAGAGTACAGTGCACATACATATAGTGAACTGTGCATTTTTTCTGAAAAATGATTTTCCATAATATTATACCTTATTCTTCCTAAATAAGCATTTACTGCCGTCAACCATCAAATATACAGTGGTGTAATGTAGTACAGTAAGAGGTTTTCTTTATGGGAATTCTTTAGATGTTTTTGTTCAATCAACAATTGTGAACATTGCTATGCAGCTGCTGTCACGATGCCAGCTGGACATGCCATCGGGCTCCGTCAGAGGGCACTCCAGCCCGGACTATATGTACGGTTTGTCTGTTTCTTGTCATGTTTGCCGTTCTCGACCCTGCCTGACTCACTCTGTGTTTCAATAAATATGTTTGCATTTGGATCCGCACGCCTCACGTCTCTCCCTCGTTACAGTTGCTAAGGTATTCTGGGTTTTTTGGGTGTTTTTGGTTTTGGTTTTTAATGTGCATTTGTGGTTTGAAATCTGTTTTTAGAATGTTTTTGGAAATGTGTTTCAATCTGATTTCAAGTCATTTATTAATTCATCGATTTTAATAAATTCAGTGAGTGAATAAATCCAGGTTTGTTCTTCACCACTAGCGGAAGGAGAAAAAAACGAATGAAGAGATACCAAACGAGACAATGACGTTGCTGTTAATACTTGACATAACACACCTGTAGAGGTTGAGTGTGCTTATGCTGACCATTTTGACTGACTCCAGGACAGGAGGTCATTGTAAGGCTCTGGACAAAGTGTTCATGTTCCTGGAAAGGGCAGTGTAAGTGTACAGACTGCATAATGAACCAAAAGGTCATTAGCAATATTAATTCCACTATGTAGTTAATGAACAGTGGAGTTATGATGTGTTCACTAACTGTTTTGCTGTTATGTCATCTTAATGTAATGATTAAGCCTTTGAAAACCAGTCACATACTTAGACTAAACGAGTGCCGACAATGCTAGCTACTGCTAGCTACACAAAAGCAGTCATAAGAGTAAATTTTTCAAAGTTGAGATTTGGACATCAGACATAATCTGAATGCTGAATAAAAAAGCCTTCCATTGAGATCTGGTTTGTTAGGATATGACAATATTTGGCCAAGATACAACTATGAAAATCTGGAATCTGAGGGTGCAAAAAAATGTAACTACCACCAGGCACTGGACGTCCATATAACATCAGATTGACGTTGGACATGACGTCGGACAGACGTTGCATTTTGGTTGAAAATGAAAATCGGGTTGACGTCAGTATTTGACGTCAATTTAACATTGTCATTAGACGTTGAATTTGTGTTGAATTTTGCTCAACTGTCCAAATATCAACATCTTATGATGTTGTGTGCCTGCTGGGTATTGAGTTTAAAAATTAACTCAATAAAGTTAAAGTTGTCAAAATGAAGATCTTAGCAATGCATATTGCTGATCTAAAATTAAGTTTTGATATAATCTAATCGTAGAAATTTACAAAATATCTTCATGGAACATACATTTGCCTGTTTGGGCAAAGTCTGTTTCTGGCTGCATAGCGCTTGTGTAAAGCGAAGACATCATGTAGGAAAGCCCCAGACTTGTTGAATCATATTTTCTTTTTTATTTCATTCGAATCTGAAACTCAAAATGAAAGAAAAGTGGTCAGAAAAGGAAAAATGTATTAGAAATAACGAATGAATAATTTTAATGTCTAGATGCCACAAAGCATTACAGCTCCATAATTTCATAAGCAATCGGGAGCTGATCCAACACACCCTCACACCCACCATTCCCAGCAACTCCATTTCACAATGATTCATATGTGCCTCACATATTCAACCGCAATCAGAGCTTTCTTACAAAAGGCTGTCATCCCCTGTGCACCTGCCTTTCAACCTCCAGACCTTAAATATCCTGGAAATGACCCTTCCCTTGCATTGCTCTTGTTGGCGTTAAGGTTTCCTGACCTCTCAGTGCTCCGTTCCACCTCATAAACCGCCCTGTGACTCAGCACTCATGATGCCAGAGTTACCCGTCGTGGAGCCCTCGGTCATTGCTGGTTGAGAGACTTAAAGTTCAACTGCGTCTGAACCGTCAGGATGCAGAGGCCTGCCATGCGTAAATGGTGACGTATGAGTTGTGTTTACTTATACAAGTGGGCTTGAGTCACTGAGAAAACACAATGAGCTACAAGATTGACTTTGATTTCCGCTTAATAGCAGAGCTCGTAAACATTATGAGAACAGAGCAGCAGGACGCCTGCATTGATGGAGATGCCAGTGACGTGAACGTGAACCAGCAACCGTCATTTTTCTTCCATCATGATTTGTTCTGGATATGTGCGTGAATAATTCCTTCTTTCATACAAATTGATGACATGTCAAAATTAAAATCATTAAGTCAGAATTACTGTCTTCTTTATGTCTTAATTATACATTTTTATTTTATCTTCTGTCAATCTTCTGTCTTGTAATTATGATTTTGACTTAATTTTGACATAGTTTGGGCTTATGTCATAATTACGACTTTTTTATCTCATAGTTTGCATTTTTGACTCAGTATGTGTGATAGTAACAGTGATGCCAGTCTTAGCAAACAGCACTAATTACTGTTCATCTATGTGCATAGTTTTGTGTATAATTACCCACACATATATTCAAAAGTTGAAATTGATATAAATGTTTTTCATTATTCGATTTTTCATTATTTGATTTGAAAATATGATTTTTATGTCATTATTATGTATGATATCTCATAATCGAAAATTATTGTGAAATCTACTTCTGTCTCATAGTAATGATTTAAGTCTGTGTCTCATAATTTTGGCTTTTGTCATCATTATGTTTTATTTCATAATATTAATTGTAAGACATGTGATAACAGTTTGCTTGGCAAAATTGATAAATTGATAAAAAATTGATTCAAAATTGATAGAAGTCACTTTTAATACAAAAAAAAGAAAGAATTTGTGTCATATAATTTTTTATCTCATAATTTTAATTTATATCAAATTCTACTTTAATCTCATGATTATGATTTAATTATGTCATAATTTTGCCTTTTATCATGCTTTAGTATCTCATAATTGTGACGTTATAATTATGACTTTTATTCTCATACCAATTTTTATCTAATCGATTTTCATACTTGTGTCATAATGAAAAAAAAATCTCCTAATTTTACTTTAAATCAAATTATACTTCAATCTGATAAATATGATCTAATTGTGTCATTGTTTTGACTTTTATTCTCATATAAATTTTTTATCTCATAATCATGATTTGCATAATGATATTTGTCTTGGCAAACAGCACAAATTAGCTTACACCAGATTGTTCATATTACGACTTGAGCTCATTTGAGCAACCTTTTAACTTCAGTGATCTTTAATTATTTTCATCAAGTTCGAGCAGCAGAAAATGTTTTTTTTCATTGCAAAAGAAGAGATTTTCCCCGCAGATGGAAAACGACAGCGTCTTTCCACTCCTGCGCTGGAACGAGTCAGGGTTTCTCCACGTCTCATCTGGACGGGATATAGAGGCAGCTGGCAGCTGAGAGAAAACGGCCATAATGTTCCCGTTTGTAAGACGCTCACAGCTGTGTCAACACAGGACAGCATGATCCTTCAACTGTTTTGTCAAAACAATTGAATTTAAGAACAATAAAGTAGATTATGTTATTATTTTGGTTCCACAAACATATTGTTGCATTCAGATAAAATACAAGATAAAAATGGACTAATCTGCCATCTTCTGCTCTAGTAGGATTCGGCCTTAAACTTGCTGTTTTACTCATGCAAGACATATATCTCATGGGATATAATATTAAATGAGTTTTAAGTATCAAACCTTTAAGTCAGTTTGTTTGCAGGAAATGTGCGGACGTTTCTAGCTTTGACATCTCCTATTGCAACTGGAAGCTGGGTTTTAACACATAGATTTTTTTTAGTTTGTAGATATTTTTTCATGTTATAACCAGACAAAATGTGAGTTGTTAACAGATACATGCTCTAATGCTAGTTAGTGTTATAAAAAAGGGAGGGATATTCTCAATTTAGGGAGCATTTTGCTTCAGTTCCTAGAATTTAAATGCAGCATAAAATGTCTAACATTTAAATATGCTAATTTTAACTAAAACATTTGAATGTGAAATGTTTAACTGTGCATTAAGCTGAGGAAGTCAACATTTTCTAGATAAGAAAACGAAATGTGTGTTAAATCATAATTATGGCGGAAATTCAAAATTATGATATACTGTTATAATTATTAGATTAAAAGTCTTAAAACAAAATTGACATACGAATTGAAACTATGACAAAAAATTATGAGCTAAAAAGCAGTAGTTGTGACAGAAAAGAATATGTCAAAATGATGTAATTACATAATTATACATTTATTGCAACTTTGTCATCTCATAATTATGATTATGTCATAATTTTGACTTTTTATCTTATAACTGTTATTTATGTAAGAATTATGACTGTTTATCTTATAATTCACTTAGTATGTAATAATTTTGACTTCTTGTCTCATAATTTAGAATTTTGTCACGATTATGATTTTTTATCTCATAATTTATTATTTCATATATTTGATCTTTTTATCTCATGAAAGTGTGTTTTCATATCAGTTTCAGTTTACCAAATCACAATTTCCCCCCCTCAGATGGTGGAAACAGACTTTCATACTTAGCTACAAACCTTTGCATACAAAATTTGTATGTTCTTTAAACCAGTTTTACACTAGATGCAGTCGGCTCACTTAAAAT
Source organism: Enteromius mattozi (assembly GCA_032359235.1). Lineage (NCBI taxonomy): Eukaryota > Metazoa > Chordata > Actinopteri > Cypriniformes > Cyprinidae > Enteromius > Enteromius mattozi. The sequence goes on from JAUMHE010000042.1 coordinate 18,381,529, forward strand.
AAAATAATATAATAAATAAAATAAATAAAATAAAATAGCACCCCTCAACATGCCACACATCACAGGTATCAGTCACGCGTGATCGTAACAGTACTGCTTGTCTTAGCAAACAGTGCTAATTACTGACAAAATGTCCTCATGAAAGGGCTCAAGTATGCATGCTCTGTGTAAACGATATAATGAGTATGTACATCAGTGAAGGGTGTACAGTCAGTCGCTCTGGGTGGGTTCTGTACTCAATATAACAGTACATTCTTGTTTACTTAGTCACTGTTTTGCACTGATTTGGCTCTGATGACCCCCCTCTCAGCCTCTAAATACCCTCCAGTATGATGGAATAACAGACTTCAGTAATTACCGCACAAATCGCGCCAATCAATTACATGCGAAAGGGCGGTAAAGCAAACACAGGAGCGATCCGTGTGGCTCTGATTACACTGAGTGGAATTCCACAGCTGATCTGTATGTGCGTGTTTTATGAGCAATTGAATTATTAAAAATGCACGTACAGATAGATCGTAAGTTTCTGCTCCGGAGCACGAAACGTCCCACTTTTGTCACGCAATCTCATTTGAACATCCATCTTGTATTTGCTTGCTTTTGTATGATCCGTGGTGAGTATAATGCGAGCGGGGAGTCACACGAGGACAGACTTTTCCTTCTCAAATGCATTTTTCTGAGTCTTACAGCAATCGAGGAGCCGTGACATAAGCGTACAGCATAGCTCCGTGTAAATAGTATTATGTAAGCGTTCCGTACGCGATGATGGATGGTCTGACGGAGTCTCGCTGAGGTCTTTAGACATAAGAATCTCCAGCCGTAGGCCAGTGGCCTGTCTCTCTAAATCACAATGCTGTAGGGTTCGAACTCCTTCTGGAAATAGAGGGAGGGAAAGCATGAGAACAAATGAGACGAGAAAGAACAGTATGGTTCATACTGGCCCACAATCCTCCAGGCGTTTGTGTTCGGATGAAAGATGCCTGACAGCTGCCGATGAACGTGTCTTATCCAGGCCAGAGATGTCAAGCGTGTTTGTCGTCATTTGGCTTTTAACAGAAACTGCACCGAAGCCAAAGGCCCTGTTTCTTTAGAGCTTCCCTGAAAAGCCTGAAACCAGCAGAACTCTCAAAGCTCGATGTCTTTGTTATTGCTACGCTGTGATGAAAACGCTCAGGGTTTGAATAAACTGATGCTTTTTGCTGTAATACTTTGTAACTATGACATTGGGTGCAAAACGTAAATGTGTGGATGGTTGCCTGGGTGTTGCTCGGTTCTATTGGATAGTTACTATGCATTTGTTAAATTACTTTATTGTAACTCGTATTAACATAGAGCTTCATAAAGATAGATATTTAGAACGTCCAGCTTTACCTGCATACAACCAGTACTCTCTGTGATATACAGTATACTACAGTGAAAATTTTAACTTTAAAACAATTTTCACTCAGAAATAGCTAGTTTAGAAATAATTGCAAAGAAAAAGCAAGTCTTGCGTTGAATTTAACATGATATTCAGAAGTAGAAAGAAGTAGTATTATCAAAGTAGTATTTTTTCCTATTTCCAACTTTGTACACTATGCAGCACATGTAAAATACCTTTATAACTATAACCTATGTAACTATATTATTATAAAGCTTGATATATAAGTTTATCATACTTTTTCAGAATCAGAATCAGAAAGAGCTTTATTGCCAAGTATGTTTGCACATGCAAGGAATTTGTTTTGGTGTCACAGCTACCAGTACACAGAGACAACAACAACACAAAGAAGAATTTAAAAAAACAAACAAACAAACAAAAAACAACAACAATACATTTAATAAATACTTTATATGCTTTGTAAAAACTATAATATTCTCTATTTAAAGTTGACAATATATGCATATACAGTAGGTGCATAAAAGGTTCTTGTCAGCAATGCCATAGAAAAACCATTTTTAGTTCCACAAAGAAGCATTCAGTCAAAGATTCTTTAAAGAACCATCTCTTTCTTAACTTTGTATGACGTGAAGAACCTTCTTTCATCACAAAGAAGCTTTTGTGAAACAGAAAGGTTAAAGACAAAAAGGTTCTTCTATGGTATCGTGAAGCATTTTTATCTTTAAGAGTGTAGGCTACGAGCAAATTTCAATTGCCTGATTGTTGTTTTGGCACAAAATGTAACTATATTATCGTAATCTGCTGAATGCAACTCTACGGCATATAAACATTAACACCATTATTTTCTCTTAAGCTGCAGTTTTTAAGGAGAAATCTGGTGTTCAATTAACTTCTTTCCCATTAAAATCCTGAAAGTCATTTTCTTTCAGGTTAATGCCTCTTCCTGTTAATTTAACCACAGAGAGGCCTTGTGAAACGTCTCAATATCTGCCTCAGGAATGTAGATGGCCTCACACACCACACACACACAGATGCACACGCAGACTTCACTTAATCAGCAAAAGCTTTGTTACCATTAAAAATAATAATAATAATCAAAAAAAAAATGAATGCAATAAAACACGTGATTGCATAAGACATTCTTTTCTATCTCTTTAATTATAATTTATTAGTCCTGGTTGTTCCAATATCCAATATCATAGTACTATTGTATGATTATACTACGGTGGCGAAGAGAGCTCAATGCACTGCAACTTAAGAAAACACATACAAATAGAGAAAACACCATCACATTAAGAAAACATTTTCAAAAAGTTAACAGCACAAGTGCTGCAAATAAGAAACGCCCTGCATATTGTGCGGACCACAACGGAAATGTTTCAAGGGGACTCAAAAAAGTGACAGACCCACTAAGATTTGCATTCACTGGGATTATTCTACATTTTATTTTGACAATTAATGAAACACTACCAATTTGGGCTGAGATAATATTGAGCGTAATATTAATTTCTCAATTGTGCACATATATCATCATGTTCACAACGTGATGTTGCAAACTAGTTTCGGGAGGAGCCTGTACGAATCAACCGCAGCAGGCGCCGCATTATCTAATCAACCACCTCATTTCATCCGTCCAATCAGATCCATCATACCCACTATAAATAAACCCATTTCCTTCCCTTCCACATCTCGTCTTTTGCGCACCGCTCCTCCGCCTCTTCTCCATCCGTCTCGCGCCTTCCTTCACGGGGGGGCACGCAGGGTCCGAGCCGGACGCCGAGCTCTGCCCTCGCTAGGGTTCAAATCACTAGCACTAGGGAAACATTCTTTTAGTCACATTAATAGAATGTTTGCTCAAAGTATTAGCACAAAAACATTATTTATACATTGTTTATGGGTCGTTTTTCTGAAACTTTTTATTTGGGCTTACATCTAATGTTTATTAAATGTTACTAATTGTTTCAGAATGTTCAGAGAGCATAAAAAAATATTGTTTAGGTTATGTTTGCACAATTATACAATAAAAATGTGCTCTTACAGTATTTTATGCATTTTTAACCATTTAACTCAATCAGAAATAACACTTTCACAGCTTAATAGAAATGTTATCAGAACATTCCTAGAACATGTTTTATTATCTAATCAGCCTTTCAAAATTGAATGTTTATTCATGTCCACAGTGTGTGTCTGACATTAAAAACTGAGACATGCACCCGGACCAGAAGTAAGTATGTGTGTGTGTGTGTGTGTGTGTGTGTGTGAGCAGTGCTTTATTGTTGTGTTTGTTGAGCCGGTGAGCGTAGCGTCTTGTTTCAAAGATAACATCACAACACAATGAACCTGGGTGACTCTGGAGATGTGTTTGGCGCTGAGTTACTGGTTCTGACAGGTATAGTCATGAGGGGTCTGTTGTACTCCTCTGTGTTTTCTTTGGCCTGAACGCACCTCTCACTAGAACATGTGTCGTCTGAGTCTGAAGTGAACCTGTCCAACAAGAGCTTTATTCAACAATGTCCTGGAGTCTTGCAGATAAAACCCAATTTGTTTTCTTGTCACGTCAGCCGTTTATTCAGCCGAGTAACTGTCTCTGATGAGGACTCCAGCAAACAGAATACAGCATTATTTATTCTGTTAAGAAAATGTTAACACAAAACAATCTCACACAAGCAATTCTATGTTTCAGCAAAATAAGAGAATTGGCTTTAGCGATGAATTTTTCCAAAGCACATTCTTCAACATGAACATTACCATCATGATTTTACAGGGAAGCATCAGAAAAATGCTTGACTGATTCCAAACAAGCACTTGTGGCCTCATGTTGATGTGTTCACTTTGACTGTTTACTGTTGTAATCAATAGATTTAAAGTTACATTTATCATCAGTTTAACTGTTATGCTGATGATACTCAGCTCTATATTTCTTCTCAGCCAGGTGAAACACACCAAATTGAGAAACTAAC
>JAUMHE010000042.1:18444686-18456700 GCA_032359235.1 Enteromius mattozi
TAAACACACACATGCTATTTAGTTCAAATCAACATCACCAGAAACAAAAAGACACAAAGTATCAATATGCGAGTGATGCTTACCAGTGCAAAACTCAGCAGCATCATAGTTACTGTCACTCTTTCTTTTATGGTCTGTAGATACTCTGGTCTCATGAAAATGCATATAAATAGCATCTTTTTTATTTTACATGCATTTTGCATGCAAAAACTGACTTAGACGTGCACAGGATACGCACGTGTTTGAGAGAGTAGCGTGAAGAGTAGCACTTCCAGACCTGTCGCTTTTTCGGACAGTGCCACCTTCTTCTTCTTCTTCTAAAACTGTTTTATGGCGGCTGGCAAACCAACTTTTGGTGCATCACCGCCACCAACCGGACTGGAGTGTGGAGCCCCAACAAGTAAAAAAAAAATATATATAAATATATATATAATTCTTCTAAATTCTTCCTGCTAGTCCACTTTCTTTAATAAATTTAATAATTACTCTAAATGCTTTAAATTGCTCAGGGTTATCTTTCAAGAGGTTACATATACTAAAAATATTTATACCCCATTTATTACCTTAATGAGATCTGATCTTTCTTTTTCATATTTTTTACAACTTATTAAAACATGCTCTTTTGTTTCTGATTGTCCACGATCATTACATTTGCCTGTTTCATGTTTTCCAATTTTAAATAAATAATGATTTAGCCCACAATGTCCTATTCGGATGCGAGTAATAATAATATTTTCTTTCCCATTTGCAAGCTGATTTCTTCCCTTACCTACCTGCTGTTGTATGTTATACAATGTCTACCCTTATTATCACTGTTCCATGCTTTCTGCCATTCATTATTAATAAAATCCCTTATCTTCCCTTTAACTTCTTCCTTGCTATTTGTCACATTTATTTCCGTTTCTGAGTGTTTAAGGGCTTGCTTTGCTAGTTTGTCAACCATTTCATTGGCCTCCACTCCCACATGTGCAGGAACCCACAAGAACATTATTAAGCTAATATAACTTAATCTTAACAAACTTGCTAGAATTTGATAAATAATATCTTGCCTTGATGATTTTAACCCACTTACAAGACTCGTCAGTGCTGCCTGAGAATCAGAGCAAACCAACACTAGTCTCGGTTTTGTATCTTCTATCCAATGGAGTGCTAACATCAAGGCAATTAATTCTGCAGCATATACTGATACGTGATCAGTGATCCTTTTCTTTATAATTTTTGAAATTTAGGAATATATACTGCAGCAGCTGTTCTACCAGAAGCAGGATCTTTAGAACCATCAGTATATACATGTAACCACGATGAATAAATCTGCTCTAAATATTGCTGTACAACAACATTCTTGGGGGTTTCTTTCTCACTCTTCAATACATTTTGTAAGTGTAAATCAACTTTTGGCATTGGGAACAGCCACGGTGGTATATTAGAAATGATTACAGCTGGACTAACATTATAATCTGTGATGCCAGCAGCCTGTGCTTCCCTATAAGCAGACCATCCAAAGCTTTTGCTATTTTTTATACCATGTTCCCAGCATTCTTCTAACACAGCTTTAACTGGATGATTTTCTTTATGTCCTTTAATATATATACGAATATATAGCGGGAGCTCTCCAACTTCAACCTGCATAGCTGCAATGGGAGTTGTTCTAAAAGCACCACAACATATTCTTAAAGCTTGATTCTGAATTGTTTCAATCTTCTTAAGTAATGATTCGGATGCAAATCCGTATATTATACTACCATAATTTATAGTCATATGTTTATTCCTGCTTTGCATTTCTAGATTCCATCCATACCCCAAGATATTTGACAGTGCCACCTGCTGTTTAGTAGCGTGTGTACCGTAGTAATGTTGTAATAATTTCCAACATTTTAAAATGTTGTCAAGTAGCAACATCGGACACGTGAGTAAGGTTATTCATTTTATTAAAACAATCTCTGAAAATTACCAAGTTTTTTGGCATAAATCAATGTGACATGTTATTACACCAACAGACGAATATCCTCTTTAAGTATTCAATGATAGTTTAGATTTATAGTTAGACAAAATTTTGTTATTAAATAAGTAATATATACATTATTAACCCAATTCTTTTTTTTCACAATTGTTTACAGTTAGATAACTTGTAAAGTCAAAATAAAGTTTGGTGTGAGAAAATGACTCAAAGCACTTCATTATGTATGTAAATATTTGGAATAGGTGATCCCCTAACTCAATACTAAAGAATGTGATGAATCCTTAATAATTAGGAAAACTATTAATGGCTATGAAAATATTTAAGTAACTGAACAATTTCTATTTACAAATACAATTCATAAAAATAAACCAGACTTAATGCATTAAATCATAACCTATGTGTAATATTTTATATTTTACAAAACAGACTTTATAATTATGGGGAAACTGTTGTTATTGTGTTAATGCAGGGTAGTTCAGGAAAACACGGAAGTGAGAGACAGTTTAGTTCGGCTGTCGTGTCTGTAAACAGTTGCTCTTTGTTCTAATTAAAATCAAGGATACACAAACTGTCTTTAGTCTGTCTTTTACCCACCGTTACAATATAATAATGCATTCAGTCATAGCGTAATATTTTATAAAATAGTGTAAGTTGCAAACTATCAGCAATTTAATTCAGGTTAGGTCATCTTTTTTAATCAGGTTAGGTAATCTTCCAAATAGAAGATGGCACTGTCTGAAAAAGCGACAGGTCTGGAAGTGCAGTTGGGCCTCCGGGCCTGCAGCTTCATAATGTTGGTTTGACATGCATATAATAGGAAACTACCCCAAAACTCTAAAGCGACCAACTGCGTATCATGTACAAGTCCATTTTTGCATATAAACAGTACAATTTTCCAACTGGAAAAAGAAAGTTGTGCCACTGAAGCACACATTCATTAAATCGGGTTACACTAAACTACAAAACAGTTCAGTTCCACTTTATAATGTAACACATTCATCAGAGTGCATTACTTCATCACAGCGGTGGATCTGTCTGATAAATCTCTGCCTTGTTGGAGTTTCTCGGTGGTAAATCTGTGATTAATTTTCTTTCTTCTGTGTCGACCACATGAGAGTTTGGCTTTAACTCGGCTGACATTTTTGCAGAAACTCCCTGCATACATTAGTTATAGTGCGACGTTCGGCATGTTTGTGCTGGAATGGGAACGTGAGATTGGATTGAGCTCAGAGGGAACGGCACACTATTATACAAATCAATTAAGCTGAATGCTCTTATTAGCGCCAGCAATTCGGCCAATTTCGTCTGTCTATTGATCAGCGTATAATTTGCGGCTTCAAAGGAGCTGCGGTTCTGCACATATAGTTCCCAATAAAGTGATTAGCATGCTATTCATGAATGCATCTCAACAGAAAACCAGAGCAGAAATAGAACAAAACCGTCTGTTCTGCTTTCCTGCGAGTACTAATGAGTTTTATTGAATGTAGCCGTGAGTCAGACCGAATTTCTGCCATTCGTAACGATACGAACAAAAGAGAACTTCAAAGCCGAGGGTCGCTCGAGGTCCGCGGATTTAATGACGCCGTTCCGGCTTCCTCCGCCATCAGCGGCCTCTCATGCGTCCGGACAGAGTTCAATCTCTTCCGTCGCTCCTTTTCTCCATCCTTTTGAGGAATGAGCTTCTCTTCTGGTTAATGATGTTTCTGTGGATTCCCATCTCCATCACTGACTGTCTGATCTATATTGAGCATAAAATTGGCATTTCCAATCCGTTCGACTGGATTTAGGCAGATGCCGGGAATTTTTTCAGTCTGCCTAAAAACCAGCACATCATTCAGAATTTGTTTCACTTAGTAGCAAGTAAACTAGATCTCTATGAGCTTTCTGTACTTATTACTGGAGTTTGATAAACATTCAGATACACTATTGTTTAAAAGTTTGGAGCCAATAAGATTTTAAGTCTCTTCTGCTCAAAATCAATAATAAAAAATGGTGAAATAATATTACAATTTAAAATAGCTGTTTTCTGTGTCAATATACTGTAAAATGGCATTTATTCCTGTAATCAAATTTGAATTTTAATCTAAAAAATAAAAATCACACTATGTTGAAAAAATAAATGGCAATGTGATGCATTAAAATAAATTAAACTGAATTAAATAAATAATTTTGTTCCTCTGATGGCAAAACTTAATTTTCATACACAAACTAAAAAAAAAACAAACAAACAAAAAAACACCACATTCCTGAGCAATGCAGTGAAATGCAATAAATATAAAAAAATAACAGAAATTGCAATGTACTGCAATAAAATAGATACAAATTGATGCAATGAAACAGTTAAAAATAATAATTCTGTTATCGGTCACGCTCAGAGAAGACTACAACACAGAACTTCAATCAACGTGAGTGTTTATTTACAGTGCTGAGGAAACAATGGAACAACACAGAGGTAAGTATGCAAGTAAGTGGTCAGGGGTACTCTCAGGTACGTGGTTAGGTAAGTTCGCCAGTCACTGCACGCTTTATCTGTGGAATAACTTGGGTGAGTATGGCAGGTGCATTCAATACAGGTACTTAAGAGGTGAAGCGAGTCCTTTTGTGAGGACAAGGTTTCGGCAGGTAGATAGGAGTGGTAAGTATAGCTCATACAGTTCATACGTGCATCAGCTCCTTACGTGAGGAATCCGTACAACGCCGTTAGTCGTAAGAGTTCAACGAGGGCTCCGTCAATCCCTTCGTGAAGCAGATCCTTTCGTGAGAATACAGTTCAGTTTAGAAAGATGTCGAAGTAAGTGAAAGGATACGCAAAGTTTCTGTGAAGCGGCTCCTTCCGTGGAGACCAGGCTCTGGACAGACAGGTAATGGCAAGGTTCTCAGGAGCAATACGACCTTGAGCTCAGCCGCTGGCTGAATGGTGAGGCTGCTACTTAAGGTGCACAGGTGAGTGGAAACAGGTGTTCAGAATTCAGCTGATTGCGATCGCGTGATTGTGACAGGTCCTGGATCAGTGACTGGTGTGGGTGAGTGAGACGACTGGGCTGGTCTGAGTACCGGCTCTTGTGATGACGTGACATTATCAAAGCTGAGCATCATTACTCGAGTCTTTAGTGTCACATGATCCTTCAGAAATCATTCTAATATACTGATTTACTGCTCAACAAACATTTCTGATTATTATCAATGCACTGCTAAATATCTATGATGCTGTTTATTTTTGAGAATTCAAAGTTCAAAAGAACAGCATTTACTTGAAATAACAATAAATGTTTTAGCATTTAATCGGCCTTACTGAATAAAAATATGAATCTCCTAAATACTCCACATTTTTGAACAACGGTGTATAAATAATTAAATAAAATAAATGTAGTATTAAATGAGTGTTGACTCTTGTGCTAAAGCATGCTAGCAATGTTGAGGTTTCTGCTGTTCATCCATCATTAGAGATGAATCCTGAGCCTGTGTGGAGCATCAGAATGACAGCAGGGTCCCAGTCACAGCTGGCTGAAGGCACTGTCCGCTGCGCAGCAGATGGGTCTGTCACATCCAGCCCGACGGGCGTCTGACCCTCTGCCCTCGCCGGTCCTCGACCCCTCGTATGAGCCAGCAGGGTCTTAAAGAGATGGGAGGGTCAGTTAGGATGGTGTTAGACAGGAGTCTGCTTATTGCCACTGATCTGAGACTAGTTTGTATGCAATAAATATTAGCTAAGCATCAATGCAAAACACAAAATCAATGACGGAAAAAAATGGTACCAAAATAACAAAATTTACAATGCAGTGCCATGCAATAAAATATTAGCAAAGCATCAATACAAAAAACAAAGAGTGATGCTAGTTTGCAATAAAATTAAAACAAAACAAAAACCAAAACATCAATACAAAAACATTGACAACAATAAAACAAATAGGGGCAAAATAACAGAATTTGCAATATATATGGCAAATTAACAACACAAAATACAAGAACAATGATAGAAAATGGTACTGATATCAAAACATTTTGCAGTTCAATGCAATGCAGTAAAATATTGACAAAGCATATAAAAGTGCAACAATGAAAAGTGTTACTAGTGGCAAAAAACTGAATTTGAAATATACTTAAATGGGCATAGCATTAATACAAAACAATGCAATAAAAACAGTGCTGGTTTCAAAATAACAGAATTTAAAATGCAATGCAATAAAATATTGGCAAAGCATAAATACAAGATAAAATAAAGTATAAAACAATAACAGAACAAATATATAAAGTACAATATACAATCGTAATCCACTAAAACAATAGGCTAAAAGAAAAGAACAGCCAAAGGCAAAATAAGAGAAAGTGCAGCAATGCAATTCAATAAAACATAGAAGATACAGAAGAAATATATAATGCACAAGTCATGTGGACTAATGTTAAGATATAGTGTTTATTTCAAGGCCATCCTCATCAAACTGATGCTGCAGAATAAGAAGAGAAAACAGTGTGAACGAGTGCAACAGATGTGCTTATTCTAATTAGTTTGTTTGTGTACAGACACATAGAAGTACAACACAAACACCAAGAGCCATTAGGATCCATCACAATGATGTGGACGCGATCAATATCATCTCTGGCTTCTGCTGCTCTGATGTCTTGTAAACGCTCGCAGCTTTATCATAATCAAAGACGCAAACATCATCTGAAAACATTACAGCGTGTTCGTCCTGATCGACCGCATTCATTCTTCAGTAAAAGAGACAATAACAAACAAATACATAAATCAGTGATTGATTAATATCATCCTGCTACAAACGTTTTAACAAATTTAATTTATGAAAAACAGCAGGACACAGAATATCATGTCTCCATAATGAGTCTGCAAATACGAAATAATGATCATTTTTCTCTGTATGATTCTCTAAAAATGAAAAGCATTTTCCTAATTTCCAAGCAATTAGCTCTGTCCATAATCCCCAAAGTGGCCAATTAATTCTGCATGAATCTAAGGAGAAAAGAATCCGGGCCATTTTTAGCCAAACGTCTGGTTTTGGTCCGTCAGGAGGTTTCAGTCGCTCCGTCTTAAGGCTTCATGAGCGTCTCGGCCGGCCATGGATTCAGTAAACAGTAATTATCCATCCTCATGGCTTCTGATTTCATTTGTACTTCTGCTAGATTAGTTTTTGAATCATTTGTATTTATTTTTGTCTCAGTTAATAAAGCTTTGCGTGTCTTAAAAGCATGATTCAGCTCTTCCACATTTGCCCTTCAGTGGGTGTTATTTGACAAACAGACTCAAGAGGCAAGTGGAAGCAGCGTCTGCTGCTGGATGAGATTGTTCGACTGTATTACAAACACAATAACGCTGGAAAAAACTGTAGAAGGCGGCTAAGTAAAGCTGAGGAATGTGTATTGTTACTGGTTGCTAGGGCGTTGCTAAGGTGCCCTAGAAATTTGCAATTGCCAAAATGTCCTGAGAGATTTTAGTGTGTTGTTATGCATTTGCCAGGGTGCCCTAGAGCAGTGGTCAGCAACAGGTGTACCGTGGGACAAAACTGGCAGCAGTAATATCTGGCCCTTGCCTGCAAACTTTTTTTGATACCGTCTGGTTCTAAAATAGATCAGTCATGACAGCAACGGTTACTCACAATTACTTCATCTTTAGTGATTTTGCCTTAAAAGTAAGTAAAAGTAAGAAAAAAGAAAGTGCAGCAATGTTTTACTTTAAATAGAACATTTTGAAAGACGTTGAAAAAGGTCTGTGGATCGATACACACCTCTAAATATGACATGTGCAGTAAGAACAGTATCAGTGAAACACTGAAACGTTTGCTCAGCACCAACACATAAATAATTACAAAACAAATTCAGCTTCCTTTTTATCAAAAAGATTGACAAGACAAAATGTTGATCATGGATGCATATATGATACGATCTGGGAAAACCGTGCTGGAACGTTTTCAGGAAATTCGAAAAATAGGTTAAATGTCATTTTGTTTTTTGTCAAAATTAGGTTTTCATTAAATTATTACTTTATAACATCTTGTCCATCATCTCTGAAAATATCTTGGCAAATTTCACTTGTTTAGTGCAGAAAAACAAGGATTTAGCGCTGCAGAGGTGCTCTTAACATCACAAAAACAGTTAACATATCCTTTGAAAAATAAACCATGTAACATGTAACAGAGGTGCATCAATGCACATTTCCCGCAAGTTATGTGTAAACTATGGCATGCAAAGTTCATTTATTTATTTATTTTAATATCTTGAGATGGCAGAGCGGAAGAAAACAATGCAGTTAAAATAATTTAGGCTCCATTGTGTAACAAGCAAGTTAAAACGATACACATTTATTATTCACAATACGGAAAGAGGAAATAAAACATAAATTCATTAAGAGCATAACGCAACATGAGCTTATTCTGGTTACATTTTTCATCAATTATTTTCTTAAATTATCCTGGCCCACCATCTAGGGGTGAAAAGTTTTTTTGGCCCTATGCCAAACTTACTTGCCGACCCCTGCCCTAGAGTTTATGGAGTGTTGCTATGCCAAGGTGTCTTGAGAGGCTTTAGTGTGGTGTTATGCAGTTGCTAAGGTATCCAGATGTGTTGCTATGCAGTTACTTTGGTGCCCTTAAAGGTTTTATTGTGTTACTATGGTGCCCTTTGGTAAAGAGCACTAACAATACCGATACCTAACTTAAAAGAAACAACCAACATCAATACGTTTAATCAAACATATAGCAAAAAGAGCTTACATAATGCAGACTGCAGACAGGCTATAAACTCTCATTGTAAACCCTTCGGGCCGAACAAAGACGGCGTCCATTTAACATTCAAACATTTAGAGCATATTTTGTCCGAGGGCTTTTCAGCTCGTGATGAGGTCATAATTCCTGTGTAATGGCCCCGTCTCCAATGTTCTGTGATTGATGGACCCTCTTCAGGAGTTCCAGTGGGCTTAATGGACATGTTTCAGTCCAAATTGCACTCGAGAGCTTTTGGAGGAGACCAAATGTACCGTGGATCGCCGCCAAACTGCAGCAGGTCTGGAGGAGCGCTAGAGCTTTACAGGATGCCACACTTGATGAATACTGTGAACTGAGGTTATGTTTGACCGCGAGCGATCTCTGCTTCAATAGAATGAGGTGATACAGCAGTCTATGCAGATGTACAACACTGATCCCACAATCTTTCACTTCATAAATCAGGTCGCTGTGACCCTCTCAATGCCTTCAGAAATGGAGAAGGAAAAAACACTTACCTTGAATCTTTTGCTAACATCTCATTAGTACATAATTTTAGCACGAATCCAGCCATCACTTTGTGGAACCTCATCAAATTAAGACATGTTTACAAAATTCTGTCTCAAGATGTGATGCTGCATAAAAGCCAGACTAAATTATTCCTGCTCTGACCGACCTCATATTCAAAAAGTATTCAGTCAAAATTGGAAATTAGAAATGTGTTTATGCAGGATTCAACAATATGAGTAAACACTTAAATTCAGCTTCAACAGCACTTCTGTGCCACCTCTGCAAATTTAGTATTAAACAGGTGACAAAAAAGCACCCTAGCAACCAAATTTCAATGTGCTAACAACAACTCGGAACAGCTAAGCAATTGTATAGCAATGACCTGCAACCATCCAAAAACATCATAGTAACTGCATAGCAACACCCTGGTAACTACCCAAAACATCCTAGCAGCAGCACAGAAATGCAACATGCAACCACTCAGAACATTTAGCAAATTCCTGTCAAACTAACGTAACACCCTGGCCACCACCCAAAACTTACTAGTAACTATATAGAAACAACCCACCAGGCACCGGACATCCATATAAAGTCAGATTGAAGTTGGACATGACGTCGAACAGACGTTGCATTTTGGTTGAAAATGAAGATCGGGTTGACGTCAGTATTTGTTGTGTGCCTAAACAACCACGTACAGTATCAACACCCTCACAACCACCTAAAACATCTTAAGAACAACAAAAGCCACAACCTGGCAACATGCTAACAACCCAGAACCCAACTAGAAACACCTAAGCAACCACATAGCAACACCCTTGCCACCATCCAAAACACCATAGTAACTGCATAGCAACACCCTGGCAATGCATTTAGTTTATTTAGCAGATGCTTTCATCCAAAGTGTCTTATGAATGACTTGAGCACAAACACACTTACATTTTCCAACATGTAAAAATCCATAAATGTTAAAATAGCTGATAATTTGCTCTGAAGTTTAGCAGCTGGTCCATTGCTCTCTGAAAGTCTCTCAGAAACGCCCCTCATATGCATGCGCTCATGCAGAGTTAATGAGTTATTGTTAATTAGAATCTCTGCAAATAGATTCATTCTCAAACACTATTACCATCCTCTGTTTGTTCTTCTCTCTGTATTTATTAGATCTTCTCATGTGGGTTTATGTGCTATTTTCCTCAGATCTTTCAGATGGTGTCACTTCTTGTTTAGTCAAAGTGACACAATTAAAGGTGACACAAATGAACCTGAGTCACAGGAGATCTGTGGAAATTATGGAAAAGCTGCTTTGGATAATATCTCGACATAGATGAACACAATATAAGAGTGAAATCAGTTGATGACTGATATATGACATACATACAGATATATATGTATATAAATCAGATAAATAAATAAATAAATATCTTATATAACTGTTTTCCCCACATATTCTAACATTATTTACATTTAAAACAGCTTTCTAAAATGTTTCTTTAACAATTAGATGCACAAAACAAGGATGAAAATAAATTTCAGCTATTTAAATCACAAAACACATACAAATAATCAAACAAACAAAAAATAATAACTCATTCAACTAATTGTCAAAGGTTCTGGTTGTATTTAGTATTTCCCACCATCTTTGTTTAAAAAAAAAAAAAAAAATACAGTGCCCAAAACAACTTTGTATGAGTATATAGGTATGAATACCAATAGCACTGTTAATAAAAAACCTCAATGCATAATGTTTTATATTCGTAGTATAGGCTATTGTAGTTATTGTACCTTCATTGTATGGCTTTTGTATTAAATATAACCATAAAAATAATGTATCCGCCATAATAATGCAGTATTGATCAGTCTCTACAATAGCTGCAAATGCTATTTCATTGCAGACTGTAGAATGTTTATGTCAGATTTAGATAAAAGAAAATATAAGATGCAATACTCACCATTTAGCAAAGACCTGGCAACCCGAGTGTCTGAGGTTCTGGTGTCCAGATCGCTGTAACATCCATCCAGACTGACCCGTGAAAGCCCAGCATGAGGATTACACAACATATCTGCGCTCTCACAACCCTCAAGGTCTCGGCTAAAGGGATTCAGTCTTCCTCCCTCGGTGTTTCTCGCTAACAGTACAGTTCAAACAGTGGGAACGCGCCTCTCTAATCCATTTACTGGCCTTTGCTGGGATCAAACCGAGGATCACGCTATGAGAAGTCAGCCTGGGCCTCTCCAAAAGGGATTTATGGCTTGGCATCTGGGATTTTGAATCAAAAAAATAAAAAAATGGAATGCATCCACTTGCTGGCTACTGAGGATGAATGTCATAATTAACTAAAGTTATACTCAGTTTGCATCTGAAGACATTTAGTGCATCAGTGTAAAGCTGTTTATGAGGAGAAAAGACTTTAAAGAATACACTCAGAATGCACACATATTTACTGTATAATGTATATTTATTGACTTAAGGTAATTAATTTCATTTAATCTTTAATGCAACAGTGTAAATTTAATTGTAATGCCTTTTGAGAAAAATACATTCAAGAAAACGTTCCATTTTGAATGTGAACAGCTAGCCAAACAAGTGTGTTTATGATGGATATTCATCAACTTTTAATGCTTTTACATGTGCAATGCTTAATTTAATTAACTCTTAATTTAATTTAACTGAATTTAATTGAATTAATGCATCAGTGAAATGTTGTTAATGAGAAGAAAGTCTATGAAATCCATCAATAATTATTTCAGGAATACATTTGAGAAACGTTTTAATGCTTATACATGTCCAATGCTTAATTGACTTAATTCTTAAATTTAATATATCAGTGCTATAT
>JAUMHE010000042.1:18456800-18473714 GCA_032359235.1 Enteromius mattozi
ATGCAACACGACGTGTAAAAAGACAGAACTAAGTCATGATAATCAGTAATTATGTCTCCACTGGATCAACAAATGCCGGGTTTGTAATGTGTTTTATTGTTTTGGTGTCATAGCGCCGGGACGCAGCATCACGTTATGTAAGGAGTGTAACATTTCTGCCACACGCTTGAGGTATTCGGCCAATCACAGTGCACTGGATAGCTGGCCAATCAGAGCACACGTAAACCACATAAACACATTGCATTACACCAAATATGCGAAATAATGTCCTTTTTAGCAACATCACTTGACCCCTTTAAAATGTTTCTGAAAAAAATTATGGGGTTTTTTGCTCACCAAGGCTACATTTTTACAGCAAAAATACAGCCAAAACAGTAAAATTGCGAGATTTATTATGTGTGTATGTGTGCATTTTAAAACATTTTTTAATTCTAAATGTATTGATTTAATTACATTGTAACTTATCATTTTTTTATTTATTATATTTTTATGTATAATAAATATCATATATTGTGATATACAGTTGAAGTTGTGAGTTTACATGTCACTGTATATCATAACTGAGATGTATAATTATACTGTGATTCTGACTCAGCGACTGATTCAGTTCGTTTCTTCCTCCTGTAATGAGTCGTTAGCGTGGGCCAATGACATCTCTGCTTACAGTAATTAGATGCTGCTGTGCCATTTCCAATCAAACACAGAAATAATTACAGGCCTTTACATCAGTTCCTGTAATTGAAGCCTTTGTTTCAGAAAGCCTCGTGTGAAAGGATATTACATGACATTACTAGAATAAACAAGAGTCCAGCGGAGCCGGGCGAGAAGAATTACTGTTCATTTATAGATTCACTCATGTCTCATTATCCTTTCACTTTCATCTCCTCTAAAATTCCCTTGGAGGAAGAGAATAGAGATAAAAAACAAATGTTCGTATCAGGGTTTTTATTGTTACTTAAAACTAAAAATTAAAAACATAAAAATAAATATTTCCATTATGTACTGAAATCAGATAAAATATTAATGAAATATAAATTACTTGATATAAGTAATAAATATAAATTTCTAAATTATAGATATTTTAGTTTTATTTAGAATATAAAAATCACAAAAACCTAAATTAAGATAAATAATTAAAAACTACATAAATATATTTATATAAATATATACTTAAATATGTAAAAATGACAAACCCCCACAAAACAATAAATATATAAATTTCAATAAAAAATAATTAATTAATCTAAA
The DNA here is from genome assembly GCA_032359235.1 of Enteromius mattozi. Classification (NCBI taxonomy): domain Eukaryota; kingdom Metazoa; phylum Chordata; class Actinopteri; order Cypriniformes; family Cyprinidae; genus Enteromius; species Enteromius mattozi. The sequence continues at coordinate 18,458,049 of JAUMHE010000042.1, forward strand.
AATGTACTTCAATTCAGAAAATGAAAAACAACATTTAAAGTGATAAAACAACAACATTACAAAAAAACATTAAACTTAGATAATTAAATTATAAAGACATATTTTAAAATATTAAACAAATAAAAAAATATTTTTTAAACTACAGACATGATTAGAATAATAAAAAAAATAAACACAACAAAAAAAAATGGAAAAGAAAATTAAAAACAGTATAGACATACATCATATTAAAAATGTAAATACAAATTGCTTAGATAATTAAATAAAATAGATAATTAAAAATAGATCATTAAAATAAAATAAAAAATAGATAATTAAAAAACTATAATTTAAAATGACAAAAAACATACAACAAATAAAAAAAAATGAATTCATATAAGAAAAGATCAAATAAAAGCTCAAAAGTTCAAAATAAATAATAATAAAATAATAGTATATCAATGATAACATTCCTGCAGTCTTTTATATCTGAGCAGTTTGAGACTCTGAGAAACACGAGAGACTGAAACGATCTCAGTCTAAACACTGAAGATCATGTAGAGAGTTAATTTTAGATTTCTCAAGCCTGCACAGACCTAATCTAAGGTTACTTTGACATCACAAGTCTCATCTGTTGCTCAGAGCTCAAGACCTTTCTCTGAATCTTCTTTCTCAGTATTGATCAGAATCAAATGGATGTGAACGCTGCCCTGCTGCTTCATTGTAAGTGACCATTCCTTCCTGAAATCAATAGTCGGCCGATGGATGTGAAGCACTTTACAACCCTTAACAGCTACCAATGTTCCCTAGAAAGCCTACAGCTGAACATTACACTGACCAAAGAGTTCATTTCAATCATATCCAAATGACCAGACTGCCCCTAAACAACACGTCTGGACTCTTACAGCGTCTCAATGAGCTGCTCTTCTCCAGTGCATCGGTTAGTATTCACTGTTCCAGTGTGTTTTTTGTACCTTTGAGCCAACCAGAAACAATTCTTGATGATTAGTCCCACCCCTGTGCCCAGATTGGCTCAAACTGTCCCAAGTTCAACCAATAAACATTTGTTATATTATTAGTTATAGATACTAGTTACATCCCTTTGATGATGAACTCTGAGGAGAGACATCTGAGAAGCTGGACAAGCACCATACTTGCATATTTATGACGCATAAACAAATAACGTATTAGAGCACCATGGAGGCCAACCTCCTGTTCTGAAATGGTAAGCTTTTATATGAAGCTCCACATGCATCAAGAGGATTCTGGCGTGCGTTGAGTAAAGAGTTTGTGTGTGCAGCTGCAGTAAGAGTCGATCAATATCCCCGCTGAGGACCTACGGCTTTCCATTGATTTTACTGTAAATATCAAGTACAGTGTGCTTGGCTGAAGGGCCTCGGTGTGTGTTTTTAAACTGTAGTGCAGTACTGTATGTACAGTACACTCAAGAGATGTCATAAAACAACATCAGATCTCATACTGCATCATCACACATGAATAAATGCATCTGCAACAATAAATAATGTAACGCTTAACTAGTTGCTTTTTAGCATGCATTATTAGGATATTAGCCATTTATTACTAGTAATTAAAGCCACAATACCTAAACGACCCCACTAACTATTAATAAACAGGAAATTAAGAATTTATTGAGAGAAAAGTCGTAGTTAATAGTGAATTAGTGTTTCCTTATCTAAAGTGTTACCATAAATATTAAATTAGTATGATAATAATAATAATAATAATAATAATAATAAATAATCAGCACAACAACAACAAAAAACAAATGCAATGTAAAATACTGATGCCCATTTTATTACTATTGTTATATTATTATAGTTTTTGTAAATATTTTATTTTTATATTTTCTGCTTTCATATTAATTTGTTAGATATATTATTATTTTGTAAATTACAATATCTATTTTGAAAAAAATAAAATAAAATAAACCTATAAATACGTTGTTTAACTTTAGTATTTCATCTTAAACTAACACAAAATAAGAAATGTTGCCTTGCCATGATTTGATCAATAAGTCCCACTTTTTTTAATTCTTAAAATTATTCTCTTTTTTATTTTTAAGTCAGCTTAAGTTGATTTTTTCTTTTTTTTTTTTAAAGATGTAGCTTTAATAACTGCTAGCTGTCTGAGTTTTGTTTAAGTGATTAAATTTGGCTGATAGAAATATGACATGATATTCACTTTAATATAATAGTTAATAGTTAATAGTCTTAATAATAGTTAAGATAAGTGTAGATCAGCGACATACCAGTAATAAAGTGTGTTGTTTCTTGAAATGCATTTGGTTTGTTCATTGGCACCTGCAACAAACAGCCAATCACTACTCTGAGTATTATTCTCACCATCCCAGCATGTTAACAGTACGGATGATGTTTAATATGCAATAAATCAGGCATTCATGCCGAGTGTGTTTGTGTCCAGCTCTGATTATATGCTTCTGTGACAGAAGCAGCAGGTCTGACAGATATGTTTCAGCAGGTGTGTATTTAACACAGGTATCCGGGCCTGAAGGAAAGACGCCTAAATTGGGTTTAGATTGCTTGAGAAGCCTTAAGGATGTGGGGTGAGTTGCCATGGAGACCAGAAAGTTAAAGGCAAAGGAGCTGCTAATGAGCATTAGAAAACGACAGGCAAACACACAGACTCCTCACAAACACTCCAGCTCTTACATAACAGAGAAAGGATTTTAACTAACCCGTCAACAACACATCTAGGTCACATTTCATCCCTAAAAATTATGTTCTGTATAGAATATTGATTTATATTTTGACTGGCAACAGCAGCACGATAACCAACGTTTTCACAGAAGCATGTTCTGCTTATTAAAGCTATCAAACAAGACGGGAGGAGCATTTGCCAGTATATTTTTAAATCAGTTTAAAAAAGGAAGTCAATCAAAAACAGAATGCAATTATGAATCAGCATAAATTATATAAAAATAATAATGAATTGCTAAAGAAGATAGCGGGCATGTTTATGAGCAGCTTTTCAGTTTTGTGGAACTAACATTGAAATAAAAAGCAAACAATTTAGAAAATTTCAGGGATTTAAAAAACAAAACACAAAAAAAAAAAACACTAATAAATTAAATCCAATAAACTAAAAATACTAAAATGACAAAAGCACATACAATTACAAAAGATGAAATGACAACAACAACAACAAAAAAATCATTAACATGTAAATTCACAATTCTAATAAAAAAATAGTATATAAATAAAATTTGTGTTATTTCAGCATTTGAAATAGTACACACACACACACACACACACACACAAACACATACTGTAGTGATTGCAGCTGAAGCGTTTGGATCCATGTGCAGTAAATCTTTATTCCAGGAAACAGGCAGGGTCAAAACAACAAGCAAACGGGAACAGAGGAGACAAGGCAGAGGCGTGGTCAATAATACAAGGCAAGAGGGTCGAGGCAGGCAGCAAACAATCACAAGAGTCAGAGAACGGGTCGAGGTCAAAGTAACAAAAAATAAACACAGAAATAGAATGCTTTGCACAGATGAAATGGAGAATGGTGCTTTTATGCTAGAGATAGGGGGTGTGGTGATGAGGGACAGCTGCTGGAGATAATTACTGAATGTGAACAGGTGTGGGGGTGCAGTGCATGATGGGATATAGAGTCCATGATAGAATATGAGTCCAAGGGAGGTGAGGTGATGAGAGTGCCCTCTAGTGGAGCTTATATATATATATATATATATATATATATATATTGAACACATTCAAAAAAGGTTTTGTTTACATCATAAATGTATGTGCACTGTTTATATTTATTATGTATATATAAATACACACACACATACAGTATATATTTGTTTAACTATTTGTACGTCTACACATTACGTCTACACATTATATATACATATTTAAATGCATGTGTTTATATGTATTTATAGGTGCTGGTCATACAATTAGAATATCTTCAAAAAGTTTATTTATTTCACTAATTCTATTCAAGAAGTGAAACTTGTACAATGTATACATTCATTTCACACAGACTGATATATTTCAAGTGTGTATTTAAATATATTAAATATACATAAATCCAATCACCAGAGGTTTGTGCTGTACATGTAGTAAAACTGAAATGAGAATGAGAATCTTCAGGGATAAGCTTGTTAATGTGTAAATCAAACACTATTGTACTAATACTATGATGTTTCTGAGAACAGTACTAATAACAACAACCTCAAAACACACGTTCGAATGTGAAGACAATTTCCATTGCAAAATTAATAATGAAGCTGCAATTATGATCCTGACTCACAGAAGCATTACTGCTGTTGTTCCAGATGCAGCACGAACAGGAACAGGAAGTTCCCAGCGGCTCTAGCTGACAATCACCATTAAAGCAAAGGCCACATTAAACCGATGGAGTGCAACACACATTCACAGAGTAGTAAACAGCACCGGCCAACTTTGAAACGCTGATGCTTCACTTGGCACCGTGCGCTGCTCGCTTCAGTTTGCTTTGGACCCTCTCAAAGGACTCTTCACAAAGGCTCTTATTGAAAGTGTCGGCACCCAGCCAGCGGCCCGACAGAACACCGACGTTTAACAAGGGACGTAAATAATAATAATGCACCATACTATGACAGATGAGAACACGTGTGGAATATCAATGCGCTAAGAGTCGAGCGGTGGTTTGCATCTCCGGGAATAATGTGGGATTTAGAGAAGAAGCTGAACTCATGTGAGAAACTCTCCTCACACTCCCATGATTCAAATGGGTTTATTAGCTTTACAGAGAACAGGGAACGTTCTGAACCAGCAAACTTATCTGGACGCATCCAAAATAAACATTTTTGTTTGCATGTTTATATGTGTGTGTGTGCTGTGTATATTTATTATGTATACACAAATAAACAAACACACACACACACGTTTATATTTATATATTGTAAATATTTATTTATGATATAAATTGAATTAATATAAATATAGATGTAAATATTTTCTAAATATATTCTTTATGTGTGTGTATTTTATACAGGTATAAACATAATAAATATGCATAAAACACATTTATATTATACAAGCAAAAACTTTTATTTTTTTAACTTTTTATTTCTATTTTCTATCAGCTGACGTTCACACAGTTTTCAAAACTTTTTTTACTTACACAATGTTCATGGAACTTATTTATGAAACATTTCAAGCTTTTTTTTTTTTTTATTTTGCATCTTCAACATTCAGAGAACGTTTAAAACGTTCAAAAGTAACGTTTTCATAATGTTTGCAAAATTGTAGAGATTAACATTCCCTTAATGTTTTCTTTAACATTAATGTAACCAAGAAAAAACAATCCCTTTTCAAACATTTAAAAAACTGGAAATTTTCGAATGTTTTGAGAGTATTCAGAAATAATGTTCTCATAACTTCAAAGAAACATCAGCAAAATGTTCTCAGAAAATATTTTTATTTGCAAGGATGGCAAAAACAAATGCATTGTGTTATTTTTATGGTATTCTAACATTCACATAACAAATAAAAATGTTTTAAAAACATAAACTGTGTTTTTTATTCTATTTACTGCTGAACGTGTCAACAGTTTAACTAACTTGCTCAGCAAGATTCTCTTCAAATATTTCATTCATTATGAAAGAGAGAAAATGAATTGTAGAAGAAGCCAGATCACACTAATTCCCACAAGAGCGCCCCTTGTGGCTGAGATTGCATCAATTTCATTCTGAACACAAGTTGTTTTTTTTAGCATTTCTGGTTCCATCACCCTGAAGTGAATATATTATTATTATTTTTATTTTTTTATTTTTTTATTTTTTGATTATATATATAAAAAAAAGGTAGGACTTTATTTTATAGTCCTGTTCCTCATTTACATACTATGTACTTATTGTAGTAATTACAATAACTAGGTAATAACTAGGTACTAATCCTAACCCTACCAATGTAGTTGCCTTACATTAACAGTACTTTCTTGGGGAAGTACACTGTAAATACATCATAAGCACATGCAAGTACATACAGTAAAATAAAGTGCAACCAAAAAAAAAATTATTATAATGTTTTGCTATTGTTCTTATTAAGTTATGAAAACATTATTAAATAACTTCTTAAACTTCAAAACATTAAATGTTTTAAAAACCATTTTTTTTTTAATGGGAACATTACTTTTCAAAAATAAATAAATAAATAAATAAAAATAAAAATGGACATTTACATGGACATCTAAATACGATATTTCAGTCCAATGAATGATGTATAAATAATGTGCAAAAGTTTTGAGAACATTATTAAAGACCAGATAACCTGAATGAATGTTCTATTAATGTTACTGGAGGAATATTTGCCAGAATGTCTGCCAAAGTTCTGAGAATGTTTCCTGTTAGCTGGGATGATGAAAGAAACATGCAAGAACATAAACGTTTAACATTTGTTAGTCACAGAGCTTATTTTCAGCAATAATCCAAAAGCCAATGGAAAATCCTATTGGGTTTATGGGCTGGCCTACAAAAACCCACAATCACTGCAGCGCTCAAATGCATTCTAATCTAAACCTTTAGTCAGCGAGTCAGATCATTAACCACAACACCACAGCATATAACAACAGAAAGCAGCACCTGCTTATCCATTTAGCAGCCGTTTGCATCGACTAGCATGTCATATAAAGCTAATGAACAGAGCTCCAGTGAAGCGTGATGCGAGACTCTCATAAATTCAAAAGAATTTGATGATGTTTAAAACACGGCGAGCTAATAAAGATCTCATAAATGTATCAGCCCCAAAGCCATTATTTCAGCCAGCATCATTTCTGTTATCAAATAAAGCTGATGTAAACATTATCATGATGCTAATCAACTCTGCATGTCCAGTTATAATCAAAACTACATTTTTAGCTCATTTGCTGTGAGCTATTTTTATTTATTTTTTTGACAAAATAACAAGGTTATGACAAAAACGACGAGACTGCAGGAATACATTTTACAAGAAAATTGACAAATGACCAGGTTCTTACTGAGATAATCTGGAACTCTATTAAACATAAAGCTCATCCAGGTGGGTTTCGTCACACTATGACATCATAATCAGTGTTAGAGAAAGTTACTTTTAAAAGTAACACATTCCAGTGTTGCACTACTAATTAGGAATTATGTTACATTACTAATGTGCTACATTACTCTTGTGTTACTTTTTAAATCTGGCCTGGGCTTTTTGTTTGTTTGTTTTCAATATAAAAAGTTATATTTTTGGCAAATGTACAAGTGCTTTCACATCTAAAGTGAAGTAAATAAGCCTCAGGCTAAAGGAAATGGGAATTCATGTATGTACATTTAAAAAAAAAAGTAATGTGTTACTTTACTACACTTGAAACAAGTAATCTGATTTCATAAGTCATGTTACCTGGTTCCCACTTTATATTAAGTCTCCCTAATATCTCTGTACGTACATAGTAACTAGATGTGTGCGTAGTATGTAACCACAGTGTAAGTACATAGTGTCTACAGCTCTGTTACATGTGTGTAGGTACAGAAATATTACAGCTGTAGATACTGTGAACTTAACATACTATGTACACATCTACACAGATATTAGGGACACAATTTAAAGAGGGACTGTTACTTGTAATAGGTTACTCCCAACACTGGTTATAATGTGACAAATTCAACAACAACGTTTTATCAGCTTGGCTTCAATCCCAGCTGCTTTCAGACTAACAAGAAATATTTGAGTTCTGAAATAAACACAATGTTTTTATATAAAAAAGTCCCTCTGTCTCTTTTAGACTTGCACTCTATTCATTTACTAACTTTTCTTACAAAAAAACAAACAAACAAACAAAAACTAACACTAGCTTTTCTAATCTTTTTGTATTGTATCTATTTGGTTTCTTGGTTTCTTAACACTTAACAATAAGTATACAATAATACAATAATATCTTACATTTATTAACTAACATGACTAACAGACAATGAAGAATTTATTCATCTTTGTTAATGCTAATGGAAATACAGTTGTTCATTGTTAGTTCACATGGCATTAACTAATGTTAAAAAAGGCAACTTGTGATTTAAAAAATGTATTAGCAAATGCTGAAAGTAACATAAACTAATATTAATAAATGCTGTAAGTATTGTTCATTCTTTGTTCATGTTAGCTAATGTTGTTAACTTATTAACCTTATTGTAAAGTGTTACTATTTTATTTTTATCTATTATAGAATTAACAAAAGCAAACAAAAGCAAAACACAAGCTTGCTTTATTCTTTTTGTGTTCTATCCATTTTCTTTTTATTATATATATATATATATATATGTATATAATTACATAAAAGAAATCATTGGTACGTGTGCTGAGTTAAACGAACTGGGACTTGTTAGAGCACTTGCGTATCATTGCTCTTTTGTTGGTTTTGATTGCTTCTGTTGCTTTGGATAAAAGCACCTGCTAAATGACTGAAAGCAAGGTAAAATGTAATAGTACAATGAGCTTTTATAAGTCAAAAGATCTAGGAAAATTTCATTTGACCCTTTGAACAACTTCAGAATTGCATGTGACGTGAGCAAAACCTGTCATACTGTACATATGACAGGTTTAACATAAAATAATGCAGCTTCTGCCAATCAGGTGTGTCTGTGTGGAACCCCAGCAGAAGCGCGATCGGCCGGCGCGTGTCATTAGTTTGAACGAGCCCAGCTTCTGTATACGAGACACTTTTATGGACCTTCTGCCGGCTAATTTACTGCGGGAGGTTTGTTAGAGGCTCTGTTTCTGCACTTCATTAAACCACGCTGCATATGCTCCATCCGCATTTCAGGATTCGCTCCATATTACAGCAAATGGATTCCGGCATCTGGCGCCAAAATTTGTCACGAGCAGTGAGACGAAAATCACAGCAGCTGAGAGATGCGAGGCTCGCCGGAAGAACATCGGAATGGAAAGCTCGCTGCATGAGAAGAGATGCGTCTATTAAACAGGTTCCTGCATCCCTGCACATAATGAAATGCTTTATTAAAACCACATGGAGAAGAAGAGGAAATGATGAATGTATTTGTCTGTTTTCTAAGGTGAGTAATGTAACTTTATTGCTGATACGCCTCTAGTACATTCTGGAATACTGAATATGAATATTAAAAGTGTCTCTCTGACTGAGAGTCAAATTCAAATGTCTTCACTGAACCCTCGCGGTATTTACAATCCAAAGAGCTGTCCAAGTAACAACAAAAAAACCTAGCAAATATCTAAAACACCTATTAATTTCTTAAAAAACAAAAACTATATAGTAATTTAATATAAAGATGCCTTAGATTTTTGATGCAATTATTTAATTATTAATTATTGAATGTAATACATTTCAAATAAAATCTTAATCCATTTTCTGAAACCACCCAAAATACCCTGGCAACCCATAAGACATCTTGACAACCACCCAAATGGTCTAACAACTACTCAACTTAACATAGCAACTGAAAAAGAGACTATAGTCTCAGTATGACCCCCCCTAGTTAAATAAAGGAAAAATAAATAAATTAATTAAAATAGCAACCATCCAAGGCAACCTAACAACAACCCAACCACCCTAGCAACTCCCAAACAGCTTAACAACTAATCAGAAAACCATAGCAACCCCAAAATACCTTAACAACCCTCAAAACAGCATAACAACTACACGAAACACCCGAGCAACCAACAAAAACACTCTATAACTACCTAGAAAAGCCTACCAACAATCTAGTTCAATCTAGCAACTACTCAAAACATCCTGGCAACCACACAACAATGCCCTAGCAACCAACCAGAAAACCCTAGCAACTACTCACAACATCAAAGGAGCTGCTTAGCAACACAATAACAAATCCTGTCCTTATATAATCACAGGAGACAAATAAATATGAACCATTTTCCTCCAAAATACACCAATAAAGGAGCTTCTTTAATCATAAAGAAATATAAATATGTTAATTATGGCTCAGTGATGCCAAATGCTAAAAGTGAAACCAATCAAATTAAATTTCATGCCAAAAATCTTCCATGAAGATATATGCAAGTATTGTCATATCATTTCAAACCATATGGAAATATTATTTTTTCAGCTTTCAGATTATGTGTAAATCTCAATTTCAGAAAATCAACACTTATGACTGGTTTTGCGGCCCAGGGTCACATTCGGGTCTCAAACTAAACTTTCATACGACTTCAGAAGACTTAAACAGACTATTTCACTTTCGGAGCTTGACTGTCTGAATCCTGGGTAGCCTGAACATTCTGCTCAACATCTCATTCCGGAGGAAAGAAAGTCATACGAGGATGAACACTTTTGATGAAACCATTCCGCACGACAATGGGATCGTGTCTTGAAAGCTGAAGACATTATTGGCCATCATGAACGCTTTGAACACAGAAATGAAAGAAGAAAGTGCTGGTGCTGCCTCTGGGAATTAAAATCAAGAGCCATGGCTCGCCTAAACCCTCCGACAGACTCCCGCTGAACAACACAGACGTACAGCGTTACAGATGATGTACAAAAACATGTCAATCACAGCTAAAGCACGCGTCCACACACACGACTCAGAGCTACAAGTCTTCACACTTTCTCGAAACTAACCTTGAACAACTGAAACTGTAACACACCATTCAAACGTTTAGAGAACATTTGTTATGTTTCTTCTGCTCAACAAAATACAGTAAAAATTCCAGCTCCTTATGCATATTTTCAAAACTCTTTCAGACTCACTGCATTCAAAATATCTCAAACACATCTCAAAAGAAAACATTTGTCTTACATTGCTAACATCTTTGCCATAATATCATATTTCTGGATATATCATATGAAAAATAGAAAACTTTTTTTTTTTTTCTTTAGTTTATTAAATGATTAAAATGCCAAATTTTCTTTTATAAATGTTATAAAAGATCATTTTTTACAATTAAATTTGTATGTGTTATTTATTATGTTATCATGCTTTTATTGTGTTTTATTAACCTAAAACCTAAAGCTCTTCTTTCATGGGTTTTTCATGAACATTTCTGTATAAGAACGCAAGTTATTGGCAGAGAGATGTTGATGAATTCGTGGCAAACACGAAAGCAAGATTGAATTTCTTTCCACTGTAAGCACTTGTGGTTGTGAATACAGTATTACACAGTTACAGTACGAAAGAAAAGAAATACACTGAGTATGTGTAGTTTATTGACTGGTTGGTGTTCAGAGAAACACATGAGGAGATGAATCAATGTGCCATTCTAATTGGTTGTGTCTGAATAATGTGTCTGAAATAAAGATACTCCTTGTAAGATTTGTGTGTGTTACACAGAGAACTGGGTTGTGTTTTGCAAGAAGTGTTATTTTTGTCTGTTAGGCTAAGAATTAGTGAATGGTTTTGCAGGTTTGGTGTGTGCTTCTGCTGTTTGAGTGAAATAAGTAAAGATTTCATGTGTAAGCAGTTAAAAAAACTGCAAATAAAACAATGTTTTATTAATAAAATATTGAATATATAAAATATGTATTAATAAATATTATTACAATTTTAAATACCTGTTTTCAATCAATCAGTCACTTTTATTTATATAGCGCTTTTAACAATACAGATTGTAGCAAAGCACTGAACATTATCAAATAGGAGAACGGAGTGATGGTAATGTATAATGACCAGATTAAACTATTTATTTATCAAATGCAGAGGCGGTCTCTGTAATCAAAGCGACGATAATCATTAGAAATTAGGTGCCCCAAGCCAGAGGTGACAGCGGCAAGGAACCAAAACCCCATCCATGAGAAAATGGAGAGAAAAAAACCTTGGGAGAAACCAGGCTTAGTTGGGTCCAGTTCTCCTCTGGCCGGACGCCCAGCACTTAACTTCCAGTTTTCAGTGTAAATATATATTTTAAATGTATTTTTTTCCTGTGATCAAAGCTGTATTTTCAGGATCATTATTCAGGATTTCCAGTATTAATATAGTAAGTAAAAAATAAATAAATATTTGAAATAGAAATGTTTTCTAATATTATACTGTAAATGTCTTGACTGTCACTTCTAATCAATTGCATGTGTGCTTGATAAATAAATCTCTCTCTCTCTCTCTCTCTCTCTCTCTCTCTCTCTTTCTCACATACACAGCTTTATAGAAATGAAAGTGACTTAAATAATTTATTTGCTTCTAGCTTTGGTTTACATTATAAACATAAAAGCAAAGAGGTACAAATAAGACATTTTTGTTCCTCAAAAAGTGAAAAAATGATATATAAATGTTTCCAAACTAAACATAAGAGCTGATGTTTTGAATGCTACTCTAATAAAAAAGAACTGTGTTTAGCATCTAGTTTTACATCTGAAACTGAGTGTAAAGCAGAGGATGAGCTTGCTTTGCCATCTTGGTCTGAAGGATCGGTGCACGAGTGAACGAGTTAAAAAAATGACTTGTCTCTCAAACAGCAAAAAACACACCAAAACATTTACTACTTCCCAGCCTTTGACTTGGTTTTCAGTTTCAAACGCTAAACACAACACACAGTTCTCTCTCTAACACAGGAATACATTGTATGGCAAAAGTGTGCAAATGTTTGCTTTTGAGATGTGTTTGTGATATTTTGAACACACTGCTTTGTTTTGCAAGAGATGTGAGATGTTCGCCATTTTTGTGTGAAGTTTGGAAAAAAGTGTGTAAGCAGTTGAAAAAAAACTGTATAATGTCAATAAATTATGCATAATTACATGCAAACTCTAAACCAATCCCTAACCCTAACCATATAGTAAGTACATGTAGTTAATTAACATTATTCAGTACTTAGTAAATGTATAATTACACTGTAACAAAGACACAAAATAAAGTGTAACCCATTTAGCATTTTATGTGTGCAGTTCTTGGATTTGTGTGTAAAGATTTGAAAATGTGTGTAAGCAGCTGAAAACATAGTATTGCACACAGACAAACTTGAGCTGAACTTCCAGGTGTGTTTAAATCTGTTCTGTCCAGTAACGAGTGTGTGATGTCAGACAGACGCTAATGAAGAACAGAGGAGAGTAACGAGACCAGTGGAGCTGATAACGATGGCTGTGGTCCTGGATTCAGAGTTATTTCTCTGTTAGTCGCACCTCTAACGAGCGAGGCGGATCTAATCAGCTCAAACTATCAAACAAGTTCTCTATTTCGGTTTTGACCTCGTTTGTTGTTGACCTTTCGAAGTAGACAATCACTAAACCACTCTCGTCAAGCTTCATTAACACAGGACTGATCTCCTGCAACTACATTCATCATGTTTGTGTTCATTTACTGTACATGTTTACAATCATTTCTGCCATTTCTATTTGATTTAGTTTTAGCTCGACTAATTAATCTAATTAAACTTGTAGACTCACAGGTTGCACTAGTTTGATTTAATGCAACAATTATTTAATCAATTAAGTTAGCAGTTTCCATTAATTTTCTATAATTAGTTTTTTTTTTTTTTAATTTTTAATTTTGCTGTGCTTTAACCATTTTTCATAGTTTTTTTATTTGTGTCTTTACATTTTTTTTTCCTTAATTTCAATTTTAATAGTTAAAATTAAAATGAGAAACATTGCCCTGGCAATTTAGTTTTTTGTTTTTTTAAATATATAAATAAATAAATAAATAAACAAATACTGGCCAGAATCATTTCTGAAGGATCATGTGACACTGAAGACTGGAGTAATGATGCTGAAAATTTAGCTTTGATCACAGAAATAAATTACATTTGAACATGTATTAACACAGAAAACAGCCATTTTAAATTGTAATAATATTTAACATTTTTGATTAAATAAATGCAGACTTTTTGAGCAGAAGGGATGTCTAAATGGCTTTTTTGTAGCACTTCTGTGGCTTAAACATGTATTGTTTCAATGTTATAAAATAGGCCTATTATTTGGCTTGGGTAGCAGTGACATTTCTGGATTTTTCCCCTTCATTTCTCACGATCGGCTCTTTGCATTTTACAACGTGAAATATCAGACACTTCCAGAGGACCCAGCGACGGACAGAGATGAAGCGGCCGCCGGCGAGGAACCAGACGCTCTCAGAGACACAAACAATACGCTCATGTATCTTCTTCTCTAACCCTGACAGGTTTCTGGCTGCGGCGGCACACAGTCACGGAGGCAGAAGAAGCTGATCTCCAACGCTCTTCCTCTTTCAGCAGCGTGATAAAGGCTGAGTTCATGCAGAATGAACACCTCGTCACGGTTTGTGTGACCCACATTCAGCACTCGGATCTAGCAGCTCTCAGAGCTCATTTACACACACACACACACACACACATTCACACACACTTGACGTCAGTAATGCCAAACCAGTCTCACTACAGACAGAAACACCATTCTCATGCACTGGTTCATTCTGATTTGGGTTTCAACTTTTTTTTTTTTCTTCTTTCTTTTTAACTATAAATACACATCTAAGTGCTAATTTTATTGCACTTTATTTCTGCATAAAAAATATATAACACTTAAAATGTCATAATATATAAATATATAAAATAAAAATGGTTTGGGTTCATATCTGTGACGATATGGAGACGAGGAGGGTTCAAATGCGGGTTCAAATGCAAACTGTTTTATTATAAACAGAGTGGAGACAAGCAGAGTCGATCACCGGCAAACAGGCACATCAAAGGAAATGACAGCAGAATAATCCAGATAACGTAGCGAGGTCAGTACAACAACAAACAGAGTCCGAGGGGCGAGACAAAGGCGATAATCCAGGGATAGCGAGGTCGGCAACGATAAATCCAAATACAGGGAAACTCCGAGAAACAACGAACGTGAACACGCGCGAACTCCAAACCAACATCCATACATTTAATGATCCGTGAGAACACAAAGACATCCGGGGAATTTATACACGTGATAATAGGATGCGGGGGCGGAAACATGAATGAAACACCATGACAACTGACAAGGTGGGTGGAGACATAAATTGATAATCAGAGTCCAGGGAGAGCAACGGAGACAAACACACAGAGAGTACATATAGCGCTGGAGTGCCATCCAGTAGTCTGTGCTGGCACCTCCAGCTGGATCATAACAATATCTTTACAAACCCTAAATATAATTTAAAACACAATATAATATAATATAGAAAAAAAAGTACATTAAAATACTAAATATGTAATATAAAATATTATAAACTGTTATTATAAATTAATTAGTTTCATATCTTTATAATAATAATTTATAAAATATAATATAATAAAACATAGCAAATATACATAATTTGTTTTTTCAGAAAATCAAGTATTTCTCACAGAAAGTATTGCATTAACACATGTTTTGCTATACACGTTTATTCCCTTTGTGTGTATTGGAACAAGACTCCAAAAATGTGCTGGACAAAATTATTGGCACCCTTAACTTAATATTTGGTTGCACACAATTTGGAAAAATGACTGAACTCAGTCGCTTACTATAACCATCAATAAGCTTCTTACACCTCTCACCCGGGATTTTGGACCACTCTTCCTTAGCACGCTGCTCCAGGTCTCTCACATGTTAATGCAATACTTTTCTGTGAGAAATACTTTTTTCTGGAAAAAATTCAGGGGTGCCAACAATTTTGACCATGACTGTATATATAATGCCTCATTTGCACATTAAAACACACACACACACACACACACACATATATATATATATATATACATACATATATATACAGCTCTGGGAAAAAATAAG
>JAUMHE010000042.1:18476982-18496327 GCA_032359235.1 Enteromius mattozi
CACCACCTGCAGAACCACTCCTTTATTGGGGGTGTCTTGCTGATTGCCTATAATTTCCACCTGTTGTTTATTCCATTTACACAACAGCATATGAAGTTGATTGTGAATCAGTGTTGCTTCCTAAGTGGACAGTTTGATTTCACAGAAGCGTGATTGACTTGGAGTTACATTGTGTTGTTTAAGTGTTCCCTTTATCTTTTTGAGCAGTGTAATATATATATATATACACACACACACACACACACACAATTATAAAAATAAAATATTTAATATCTTAAATATTATTAAATATTTTATATACAAATAATATGTACATTTTCACTGCATTTCAACACTAAAACAAATATCATTCATATGTACACACACACACACACACAATGAAGTGAAGTGAAATTAAAAAAAAAATGAACATAAAAATACGTATTTTGTATATATTGTCATATAGTTGCAAAACAATAATTATAACGTTTAATATTATATATAACAATTTGTAATTCCAAAGTATAAAATAAATGTTAATGAAAATTGATTCCTTAATAATTTAGCAAAACTGTGAAGAACATTTCTTGATTTTTTTAAGCTTTTTAACCAATTAAATTTTAATTTTTTTTCTGATTGAAAACAAATCAGCCTTTAAAGTGGTTTCTGAGCAAATGCATAATAAAGCAATAATTTACAAGTGGCTGCATGACTATTTATTGTGAACACAGTCAAACTTAGCACACCTTGAGTGCCTTATTACTTTAATGAAAAAAAAAAAAGATAAAAAATATTATAAAAACAAGTTTTGATTAAAACATACTTTAATCAAATTCTTGAAGTAGAAAAAAGTTTGTGGAGTACAGTGTGTGAAGTAGATCAGGTCTGATTCCTGAGATCTGCTCGTCGTTTGATCGTAAAACACTTCACAGACACGTCTCTAGTGCCATGATCCTTCAGCAGCTTCTCACTGTGTAATTCTGATCAAGAAACTAATTCGCCAGACCGCTTCGGCTTTGCCAGATTGTCTGTCTTGGCAACAACCAAGTCGACCAACACAGATCCAATCTGATCCAAACAATGCATGCTGGGTAACGCTAGTTATTCCCAGAACGAGACACTAACAGCAACACAACGCGGTTTGAAAGCCAATATTTACTCTTCATAATCTATAAAGCGACACTGAGCAAACACAAACTGTTCCAAAGTAACAAGCAATAATAAAAAGTTTAATAAACAAAGTATTTCTAATTAAAAATACACTATTTCTCACAATATTTGTAAACAATATGCATTGTTCTGCAGGTTTTGTGAAGGCACATATAAAACTTTAAGATCATTTTGTATTAGCAACAGTTTGAAAATAAAGCTTCCAACAGGTTTCTATTTTTTTTTTTTTTTTTTTTTTTAAGTATTTTAACATTACATTTAAATGAGAATTAAAAGTAAAATGACACAGAATTAAATAGTTTTCTGTGAAATTGGTTAAAGTTAGTTTATGATTAAAACAAGAACAAATATCAGCCAATGAGCTCACACATAAATAAATAAACAAACTTAATTTTACTTATTTCAAACGGAAAATTAGGGTTTCATTCCCAATTGGCAGATATATTTATGGAAGCCCATTTTCACCACTGAATAATTTCACAATTCAATTTTTTTTTTTTTTTTTAGAATTGTGAGATAAAAAGCCGCAATAACCTTTTTTTTTCAGTGGCGGAAATGGGCTTCCATAAATATTTGTTCTTGTTTTAAGAATAAATTCATTTTAAAAATGTTTACACTAGAAAACAAGACAAAAACATTTATTTATTTATTCATGCATGTGACATTTAATGCATTTCTTCATGAATTTAAGACTTTCTGTTGCCATTTACGACCACTTGAGACCTTGACCTCTATCAAAAACAGTATTTTATACATGTACAAATGCAGAATATATTGATCCAAATGTGAGTCTTTATTTGTACTCTTGTGTTTGAGTTCAGTTCACCTGCTGTTAAACATCCGTCTGCTTCATGCACTGTTTCTTGCTCTTGCATATATTTCATGACTAGCTGGTTATCCTTGGTCATTTACCCTGGCCTGCGGCGCGGAGAGAGAAGCTGTCACGGGCCGCTGCTTCACCAGGACTCTCATTATCATGGCCAAACCAACTGTGTCTCTGCTGGACGTCCTGGACGCCTGTGTTCACTCAGGTCCTGATACAATACTCTAGTGTAGTCTACTGCACGTCTGAAGGATGAAACACCAGGTGCAGATCTGCATAGTGTAGATATGATATCTGTCATCATCTAAAAAAAAAAAAAATTCTCTGACACAGAAGAGTCAGATATTTCCTCTGTAAAATTGAAAATAATAATAATAATAATAATAATAGTAATACAAATACTCTCAAAGAGTTACTTAAGAGTTCCACAGTGTTTTAAAATGTGATAAGATTCATGGATAATTGAATAAATAATCTCAGAATTAATGCATTCACAAAATATGATCCAAATCTGCAAACAACAAACAGCCCCACCCTCTATGGCATCTCATTGGCCCAAAGTCCTGTTACAGGTACATATTAAATATCAAATCCCTTCTGAATGGCTGTTATTGTGTGGCTTTAAGATATTCAAGCAGCTTCACCTTATGAAAGACCTTTACGCACGGACAGATGGACGGACAGCGGCACATAAACAGTATTCCAGATGATAAATTTCTCTGGTCACCCGTCTGCGGCTCATTTATCTTTCTCTGTGAGTTGTTTACCTACACCTGCGGGACGTCTCCTGCTTTGAAATGCAGGTCATATCTGAATGTGTGTTCCTCTCATCCCAGCGCTGACTTCCTATCTGTGTCTAATTTACACAATTGAGTTTGGGTTTCCTTCATTAAGTCCTGTTGTTTCTCTGATTCTGTAACTGTGAGTCTGTTTGTAGCATGATCTGACCTCTGAGCCAAGGTTCCTCTTTAATTTTAGATGAGTGCGTAGGAGACGTTTCTGTGAGGATTAGAGTCTCGCGGGAGACAAATGCTCCGAAATACCTATTTGCAGGAAATATCACCTGGTTTGTGCTCGCACAACACACTAAAATCCCATTGGATTAGTTGTAAAGGACATATAATGGATTCCCAGTAACACATTTAGGTTAGAAAAAAAACATGTGGGAACATTGTTTTGAAATATTTCTGAAATGTCCAGTCCGGTTTTCTTAAGGTTACCATCATACTCATACCAGGTTCTCATCATACTCATCAGTTAAAATGTCCAATTTTTTGTTGTGATTATGATGTTATTTAAAGGTTACAAAAAACGAATTATAAACATTATACTAACTTTATCCCTTTTTACTAACTTTTTTTTTTACCCAAAAGTAATTCAAATTTTCATTTAATTTAACAATGTTAGATTTTTTAATGATCTAATGATGTTAAAATGTTCAGTTTTCTTGTTGCTTCAGGAATGAGGCTTATTCTATATCTGATTGGCTGAAGAGAACTCACATATGACAATATGCAAATGAAAATTCAACAATCAGACTAGATAGTAAAGTTTGACAAGTCAAATTTTAAATTTGGCTTGAGAAAGCCGGACATTTGAAAAACAAGCATGTTTCTAGCATGATTTTTTTTTCTTTTCTGTTTTTTTTTTAATTTGCTTAAAGCTAGCATGTTTCTAATAGTTAATATCGGTCAATTCTATTTCAAATCTGCTACACTGATATCTTGGAGTTCCTCAAGGTTCGATTCTTGGTCCAATCCTGTTCTTACTGTATATGTTATCCTTTGGTTGTATTTTTCAAAGTTTCTTTTTATTGTTTTGCTGATGATGCCTTTACGAAAACAGAACAAGAAGTAATTTACGACTTTACCAAATTGTCTACATGAAGTTGAACTGAGGACGTCAGCAAATATTTTACATTTAAATGAAAGACGCAGACAATTTGGTTTGGGAGCACTCTTTCTGATTGGCAGATCCTAGACTAGTCGAGATACATTTTCTCTCAACATTATGACAACGTATATCCAACATTTCATTAACATTACTTTAAGAACATTTTGTCCTATAACTTTTGAATAGACTTCTGAAGTGAACTTTCAACTTGTCCTGATGTTATTTTCCAAGTCTTCTGTTTGATTCTTCGACTCTGAAATGGGACAATCAGCTTCAGCGATCCCATTCAGTGCGATATCCGCCCTGAGCGTCCATTATAGCGCTAAGCTTTCCGTGTGGGAAAATTGGATTTTATGCAAATAGGCTCTGACAGAGAGACAAAACATGGGAAAATGAGCTTGCGTGTGTTTGCTTGGCCCAGATCCACGGAGTCTCATTTCACGCTGGGGCATATGGATTAGCACAACGCTAATAAGCTACCCGAAGCTTTCCCGATTAGAAATAAATAAACTTGGGCTGGAGAAGGACAAATAAACGGCTCGATTGTTGCCGCCATTAGCATTCACATCCAGGTTTGACATTTAATACGCCTCCGGAAAGATGTTTTTTATTAATTGCCAAACCTCTTGGACCGTGGAGTCAAATGTGAGCGAGATGATGGATGATGCAAAGTGCCGAGTGTTAAAGTCTGTTTTTATGGGTGACGTCTCGAAGGGCTTTGATGAGCGTCGGTGATTGGTGAGGCTTTTGATCTTACAATAACCGCGAGAAACAACTAAGACATCAAGGAGACGGAAAGGGTCACGGCTCTAGCCGCTTTTCATATTCAATATTTAATCATTTATGATCGCAAAGTTACAGTGTGCTACTGGAGTGAGGCATATTGTGATTGGCTGGTTTGAAGACTCAAATCTGATTGGCTCAAGGGAACTCAAACACATCACAATAAGAAAATGCATATTTAACATCGGTCTGTACATGTAGAAACAGTGTGCTCATATACCTGTGTGAGTATGAATTATGTTTTGCATTAGTGAAAGTAAGTGTGGTCGTGCATCACATAAACTAAATTTTAAGTGAATTTCTGTTTGCTGATACCGAACCAGACACAATGCAACAAAGAGATGAGTTTGAGGTCATTTTTTTTTTTATGTTTTTGAAAGAAGTCTCTTCCAGTCACCAAGGCTGTATTTATTGATCCAAAGTACAGTAAAAAAAATTTTGAAATATTATTACAGTGTAAAATAACTGTTTTCTATGTGAATATCTGTTAAAATGTAATTTATTTCTTTGATGCGCAGCTGAATTTTCAGCTTCATTACTCCAGTCTTCAGTGTCACATGATCCTTCAGAAATCACTCTAATATACTGATTTACTGCTCAACAAACATTTCTGATTATTATCAATGTTGAAAACAGTTGTGCTGCACAATATTTTGTGGAAACTGTGATACTAAAGTTGAAAATAACAGCATTTGTTAGAAATACAAATCTTTTGTCACATTATAAATGTCTTTTCTGTAGTTTTTGATTAATTTAATGTGTCCTTGATGAATAAAAGTATTAA
The DNA here is from genome assembly GCA_032359235.1 of Enteromius mattozi. Classification (NCBI taxonomy): domain Eukaryota; kingdom Metazoa; phylum Chordata; class Actinopteri; order Cypriniformes; family Cyprinidae; genus Enteromius; species Enteromius mattozi. Next base: position 18,482,415 of record JAUMHE010000042.1, read on the forward strand.
TTTATTTCATAAAATTAAATAAAATTGTAACTGTTGAAAAAGTAAATCACTGAAAAATGGTTGTGAAAAGCAAATGTTTACTGGTTTTGGCATTATATTAAATTATTTATACAATATTATGCCATACAATAATGTATATAATTACTGTAAAAATCATGGAAATGTGTCAAGAAGTCTATAAAATACAGGAACCCCTCTTTTGTTTTGTTTTTTTTAAGTAATATTAATATAAGTATTACTAACCAAAAGCTTTTGAACAGTAGTATGTAGAAGTCTAGATCTTTGGTTACTAATGAATTAAATCCCAGATAAAAACTTGAAGGAACAACGTGAAGAACATTGTAATTCTCTGTTTGAAGTTCCAGCGCAAATTGCTTTTGTCAGTCACTGCTACAGCCATTAGTGCAGCTCTGACATCTTAAGCCTTGAGTGTAAATAGAGCCGGAGCCTAGAGCGAGGAAACGCAAATGATCATTTGAAGACAGGGAGAGCCGAGTGGAGAGGAGACGGCCTTCCAGACATTGCTTTGTTAAATAACAGAAGAGGAGGAGACGCACATCAAAGTTTGCAAGAACAAATTGAGAAGGGAGTTTATGAAGCGGCGTCACTGCTGGCGTGTAGGGGATCCGAGGAGAACAGGAGAGGAAGGACCATATCTTGTTACTGCGTTAGATAATTATTAGGTTTTAATTAGCACTAAGTAGAAAAGATTAGTTAAGGAGGGATATTTTTTTCCTTAATTAATGTGACTATGAGCTCATGCAACCTCTAAAGTCACGATTACATTCACAATATAAAGCAGGTAAAAAAGTAAAAAAATGGAAATATCACATATCACATTTTACTCTGTACTTAGTTGAAGCACATTTAGAAGCAATTACAGCCTCAAGTCTTTTTTGAGTATGACAAAATTGGGTGTGTATTGGGAGGGGGCGGTGTTTCTGCCGTTTTTCTTTGCAAATTCTGTCAAGCTTGGTCAGGTTGGATGGGGACTGCCATTTACAGGTTTCTCTAGAGATGTTTAATTGGGTTCAAGCTCCACAGACATCCACAGAGTTGTCTATAAATCACTCTTGCTGTGTGTTAAGGACATTGTCCTGTTGGAAGGTGAAGCTTCTGCCCAGTCTGAGGTTCTGACTGCTCTGGACTAAGTTTTCATTGAGGGTATCTTTATATTTTGGTGCATATCTGTGTCTCAATACAATCCTGTCTCTGAGCTCTGCAGGCAGTTTCTTCAACCTCAGAGCTTAGTTTTCAACCTACTATGCACTTTCAGCGGTGAGGCCTTTTATAGAGAGGTGTGTGCCTTTCCAAATCATGTCTAATCAATTTAATTTACCAAAGGTGGACTCCAATCAAGGTGTAGAAACATCTCAGCCATGATTGAGAGAAATGGGATGCTCCTGAGCTTAATTTCAAGTGTTATTTCAAAGGGTCTGAATACTTATGCAAATGTGATATTTGAATGTGAATTTATTTATAAATTTACAAACATTTCGAAAATTCTGTTTTCACTTTGTCATTATGAGGTATGGAGTGTAGATTGAGAGATTTTTATTTATTTATTTATTTAGCAATAATTGTTGTATTAGGTTGCAACATAACAAAATGTAAAAAGTGAAGGGGGTCTGAATACTTTCTGAATGCGCTACACATATTTGGGTAGTAAAAAATTGAAAAATAAATAATTACGTAAATAAGCAAGTAAGTAAATAAATAAAAACATTTGTGCTGTCAAATGATTAATCGCAGCCAAAATAAAAGTCATTGTTTACATAATATATGTATGTGTACTGTTTATATTTATTGTGTATATAAACACAAGCGTATATGTATGTGTACATGTATATATTTATAAAAACACAAGTTATTTATATATGAAATATATTTATGTATAAAATATTAGAATATCAATATAGAAATGTATATACATGTACATATTTTCAAAATATTTTATCAAAACCACAAACACTTTTATTTTGGATGCAATTAATCATGATTAATCGTTCAAGAGCACTAAAATAAATAATTAATTGATGTATACATGCAGAACAGTGTTATTTTAATATTACAAAGATAATATTAAAGTATTATAATAATATTTCTTATTACATATAATAATAATAATGATAATAATAATAAATTATCGCAAGTAACGTGCAATTTTGATTTCAACCACAGATGGTGATAGAGACACCAGTGTCCTGTAGTGCAGTTTTAATTAGCTTTATAAAGGCTAGAAGATCTAGTCCTGATGAAGTGGATGCGACCTGAAACTGAGTGATTCTGAGTGCACTACATATACAGCATTCACAGTAAACATCAGTAAAGAGCAGTGGGTTCTCTCAGAAACATCACTAATCTGTTATCGCTTCATCAGCGCCTCACATGTGGAAGAGTGCAGTCAAAGCTCTGGCTCTCATAAAGCGCTCGACGCTCAGTGAAATGATTATCAGCTCATAATCTGCCGGATTAGACGCGTGTATTCAACAGCAGCTCAAAGATCTCGCTCTTATAATAAAGTCTCTGCTGCGTCGCTCCAGCGCAGATATTTTTGTGTTAAAGCGGCGTACTGATGTGTTAAAGCGTGTTTATGTAGAACAGGATTACAGATAAGAAGATTTGTAGTTTCTAGAGTTTCATATGGCAAACATGCAACATTTATTTTCTTGAGACTCCCAGATGAAATGCACGACTCTGCTTTGAATTTCCTTTTTTAAAGCGCTGGTAAATCTTCTCGATAGCTTTCATTTTGGCAGCGTGGAATAGAATAAATGACACCTACCAGCGCTGCAGTGAAAGCACCGTGCAGAAGGCCGTAATTATTGGGTTGGTTCACTTCATTTCCTCAATTTGACTTCGCATTCATGCCTATACACACATAAAAAGGCAGATGTGTATAAATATAAAACCGCACCGGCGTTTACATCACCACGAGAACATTATGAAAAGCAATAAAAACGTTTTCTGGAAGAATCCAGTCGTTGATCTGTATAACGCAACGTCTTCATGCCGTCAGATCTCGCTGGATATGTTTGGATGAAACACGAAGACAGCGCTGACCACGTTTACAAGCCCTCAAATCACATTTACATCATCTTTGAGGGAAAAGTGCCATGAAACATACTGTAACTAACATCCTCAACCCAAACAGAGTAACACTTCAGACATCTATTACTGCTAAACAGCACAAAAACAGCTAATGATACGAGTAAAAAACACCCAGCTTGTGCAGATGTACTGTAATATGTCATGTGCACTTTTTATTAACATACTAGATTTTCACAAACAACATTAGTTATGTTCAGAGTATCATACTGCTTTTTTCTGCAGAACATAACATGAATGCTGTGCACAAATGCCTTGAATATTATACAAATCATGCATAAATAAATAACTCAAAGTATAATATTAAGTGTAAATGTGATAATTCAGGTTTTATTTTATACATAATACATTTACAGAGATTTCTAAAATTCTATTTTCACTTTTTTCTTATGAGGTACAGTGTATAATAAATAAATAAATAAAAATGAAATACATATTTGATTTACCCATTGTATTATTTATTTATTATTATTATTATTATTATTACTATTATTATTATTTACATTTTAGTTATCATTTTAGAAATTTTGTGGTTTGATTATTAGTTTTGTTTTTTAATATGTTGTATAATAATAATAATAATAATAATAACTCACATGCATACTATTTAGACCATTTAATAATAATAATAATAATAATAAATTATTATTAATAAAAATAAAAAATAAAAAAAACATAAATGCATGCATTTAATTCAATCAGATACATACATATTAATAAAAACATATACCTGTCTGTCTGCCTATCTATCTACAGTATGTATCTATCTGTATTTCTTTCAATATCATTTGTTCTTCAGAAATCTGTCTTTAAAAGCATACTGGCAGTGTGCAAAGTGACATAAGTTTGATTTTCAAACAATAATAATGGGCTTCTCATATCTCTGGGATTAAATATAGAGCTTGACAAATTAATATTACAAAAGAAAAACCAAGAACCAGAATCTAAAAGGATATTAAGATACAAGCAGGATGGAAAAATATATTTATGGCACTCAGATGGGTATGTTCAATGCAATTGTTTGGACAGAAGGAAACAATATACATTTTTAGTTTTGACATTATTTGCTCTTCAGACATCGCTCTTTAAAAGAAAAAAGCATCAGCTAAATGCAAAGTGATCCACATCTGAAAATGTGTACAATTCAATGATTTACTCACAGAAATGAACCACACAGAACAATTAAGAAAGCAAAAGTAAAGTTTGCTAAGAACTCAAATATGGAAGGATATTAAGACAGCTTTAACACTTTTTGAATTACAGGTGTGCAAAAGTAATAAAAAGCACACAAAAAGAGCTTTTCTCCCATTTTCTAAATGCCATCAGGTGCATATAATGCAACAAATATTGCTAAAGTCAACAGATTTTACTAACAGAACTAACAATCTCTTTGTAAAAATAAAAGTTTTATTCCAAAGTCATTTTATCCTCCTGTAATTTGGCTCTGAATATGGTGAAACGTCATTTTCTACAAAATAAAGAAATTACTGTGTAAATATATACATCTAGAGCATTGAATATATCGACTTCCTTATCCACTTTTGTATTTCTAAACTGAAATATTCTGGTTTTGGATGGCAGTCATCCTGTCAAAATCTGTACGTAAGACTCAGTCGATCTAAATACAACGAAATCGATGCTGTTTGCAAAGCTTTGAATGTCGAGACATTTGTGTAAATAACATGTCAGTTAAACGAGTTGTTGTTTCCGTCTAATAATAGCTCTCTCTCTCAGCACAGGTGTTTACGAGACTCACTCGTTCACTTCGAAGCACTTAACACCCGAGCAAGAGTCAGGGACCCTGGAGTAATCACCTCTCGTTCTGTTTGTTTCTGAAGAAGAGCACAATAAAACACATCTGAAACCAGATTAACTGATGATGCAACCCAAACTAGATCAACAACAAACACCTCAAACGTGCCCAATCAAATGTTACACTCCCTTTAACTCAATCACACACAGCCTGGCTTATTGCTTTCATAAAACACCCGGAAAACAACAACCTGACAGAATGCAGCGATTAAGCAGAAGGCGCGTTTATAGATGTTTTTCATTCATATTTCACAACTGCTCATTTAGCAGATGCTGTTATCCAAAGAAACGAACAAGTAAAGTGAGCGACTGTTCATATTAGATGCTGTAAACCACTGCTTATATAAACACTCAGTACACTAGCCCCACCCCCAGATGAATTCGATTGGCCCACGGTTTCTTAACTGACATAAAGTGGGGCAGCAGTGAAAAAGCCGTTCATTTTCTTCATAAGGGAATTGATTTTAACAATAATTGTCAGACCGGCCTGCTGTGAGCCACAAGGCTGGTATTCGATGGCATTTGCTTTCGTTGAAGCATTATTAGAACTTAGTTTGAAATAAGTATGTTTAACAGCAGAATTCTAAAAGAAAACTACATTACCCATAATTCTGCAGAATCAGAACCTGATTGACAATACAGTGTATAATCTGTCTTTATTTAAATAAAATAAAATATCAAGGTCTCACTTTTTAAAACAGTTAATACTACAAAAATGTATAATACGAAACTTATTTATGCTTTTTTGTTTGTTTGTTTGTTTTTTCATTTTTTAAAAATTTAATGTCGAAACCAGTCATATGTCTTTCATAAATTATTTTTTATTTCACAGTTTTTTTAAATGCAATATGTTACTATAATAATTAAAAAAGTAATATTTTACCAATAATGTTTATAAAAATATGCAAAAAAAAACAAAAAAAAAAACAGAAAAAAACAGAAAGAAGGTATAATATAATATAATATACTTTTTTTTTTTTTTCTTCACAATTTAATGTGAAGACCTGTCATATTCAGTTTTTAACAAAATAACTTTTATTGCACAGAAGCTTTCTTTAAATAATAACATATTAATATCTTTATATTAAAATATTAATATTTTACCCAAAAATGTTGAAATGTTTTACACAAAAAAATATTATAATATAATATAATATAATTGTACTGTGATTGATTGATTGATTGATTGATTGATCATTATACTGACATATAAGGAAATGTATTGGCCAATCAATCAATAAATAAATCCCAATAGATTTTCCATTCTTTTTCCTTTATTGACATTGAGAGTTTAAACTATCTGTTTAATAAAGATATAATGCTATAAAAAGGTTTTTGCTTATTAGGCTTTAATTACGATTCTGACTGATGAAAATCTGACCACTTCTATTTAACCGACAAAACAGTTAGAGAACAGCGAGTTAAAAATAAAAGCAGAAAGTAAAGGTCATCTGCGGGTGGCTTTCTAACGCAGATAACAAGCTCTGTCTTTGAACGCTTAAGCTCAGAAGATGAGAAATCTGCTAACTCTCATTAGCCTGCAGCCAATCGCAGATGAATCATGTTCAGAGATGCAGATCTTTCACTTCTACACAGAACAAAGCTCTGCGGCGTACTCAAATGAAGGCACAAGCTGCTCTGGAAAGAAATCTTTCATCTTTTTATATCCGTGTGGAATGGCTTTTCTTGTGTGAGTGTCGCGGTAAGTAGTTTATTTAGCGTTAAAGCCATTAGCTGTTTCTAGCAGGGATGCTGACAAACACTGGGCTCTTACGCTCTTTACCGTCCCAGAAAACCCTGAGAGGCTTAAAACATGTTCATCACAGGAGGAGACGTGTCAGGAAACAAGGAACAAGTTATTCCTTCATTCATACACACTGTATATAACAGATCAAATTAATGAAAGAATGTATATCCAGGAACAAAGCCAACAAAAAATGAAAAAAGGGGAAAAATAAATATTTTAAATAAAGATAATAAATTAAGATAAGTGGACAAATTATTTTAGCTACATAAAAAAAAGAAAAGAAAATGAAGTTAGTCAACTAAATGTATTTAAATGTACCTAAAATAAGTCAATTCCAACACTTACCTTGAAAAAAAGCTAATTCAATGATTAATTTTTTCAGTGTATATAAATAAATAAATACATATGTATGTATGCAATCAGTCAATCAATTTTAAATTAATAATGTTATAAAATTGTAAGGAAAATGTCTATAGAACAAGCCATTATTGTCGTGAAAATAAATAAAATAAAATTGTATATTAAATATTTTATATTTTCATAAAATATTTATTGTATATATAATTACATCAATATCTTCTTTATTTTTGACTATACAAAAAAAAAAACAACAACAAAAAAACAATTGCTGCCTTGAGTTTTTATGATTTAATCAAATACATCAAAAGTAATTTTAACTTTTGTTATACTAAAGTCACTTTAAAAATGAGTTGAATCCTGTCCAAGTTCCAGTAATATTGATCACAATGTTTACAGTGATGACAGTAATTAAGGTAATGATACTGGCTAAATAATGATAGTATTATTCACACAAATGAACACAAACATTCACACATATCCTGCAAAATGACAAATACAAAACAGCAGATATGAAGATCCATACGAGAAGACGAACATCTGCTAGATTAAATATTGATTGACAAGAGTCTGATGATAAACAGCATTTCCTCAAAGAAGACTCTGAACCATGAGCGATCGTACAAAAATATTGACTTTTCATGCAATGCGCTAAAAAAATGACAGACAAGACACTGCAAATATCAACCTGTAGAAATCTAACACCTCTTGCACAAATAACAGTATTTCTAATCACTGTAAATCACTGAATAAACAGCAGAAACTCCTGCAGCAGTAATACGTCTCTGCTAATGTCTCGGCAGCTCAAGGCTCTGTCAGTGAATGTGTGTCATAAAGCTTCATTTAGTGCACGAACAAACATTTAGTCCCGGCTATTTACTGCCGGCTTTTCATAGCCGCCAATTACAGCGTCCGGCAGGTGAGAGAAGACCGGACAAAAAGCACACTCGTTATGATAAATTCAATTATTCCCATCGAATGAGATCCTGAGGCTGTGTCTCGATGAATAACGATGTCACTCCTGAGGGCCGGACGGGCCCCGTATCTCCGTTAATGACTGGAATAATCAGCTTGTGCAGTTTCACGACGAGAAAATGACAAACGCAGCTGTTTTCGTGAGTGTGATGCTTCGACTAACCTAAGGTCTGGGCTGTAGATTATAGATTTAGCATCACAAACTATAAGTTTTTGCTTTGTTAAAACTGAGTTTCTGAACAAATAACAACTACTCCAAACTATCATCAGAACATCACAATTGACTTAATTCTGTACATATGAGCATGTTCCTGCAGTGATGTACTTATCTTATCTTATTGTGTTACTGTACTAAAAGTTTGTATTATGTAGAGTGAAGTATTATGAGAAAAACACACATACAAACACGCATTATTCAGAAATAAGACCTTAATAAACAGAATAATTAATATAAGCACTTTTACAAGCATTACAAGCTTGACATTTCTATAAACATGAGAGCAAACACAGCCCTGAATCTGAATCTGACTCTGACGACTGATAAAGACGAGTCTGTCAGAGTACAGGAGCCTCGAGAAGAAAAACACACACTCCTGATAACTGTTCAGAAGCAGCTGTCACTCACTGGAGTTTATATGTACACATTATAAATACAGAGCGATGAGGAACTAATAAAGCTGCTCTGAAGGATGTCTCACTGAATGAATAACACACTACAGACTCGTTTGGCAGAACATCAAGAGAAAATGTCGCACTGATTTCATGTGACGGAGCATAGCAATGTTTGATAAAACATTCAATCAAACACATATAAAGAGCTTTATATGGAAACTCACAATGAGAAGCAAACGCCTCCATCCTGATGTTTATCTGCCATTTCACTAAAACACAGGTGTCAGTCTTAAAAATAAAATAAAATAAAATAAAAGATAAAAACCAGCAACCGCTGAATGTATAGTCAATGAGGATATATAGGCAACATTAAACGATATATTGCTATATGGCAGACTGATGACATCATCTTGTCAATGACATCATTGTGGACGTCCAATCAATAGCTCTCGAGAATGAGAAAGTTTCTACGCAGTCATTTAGACTAAAATACATGGGTATGATGAGCAAATGCTCCAGACGTTATGAACTGCTTTCATAATGAAGGTCAGCTGTAAGAGCTGGGCACATGCTAACTGGATTACTGTGTGTTTAACGAACTAATACTGCTTTTGTCTGCAGGCGTCCGCCGTCATTTGTTCAGCACTTGAGGGACGAGCTGATTACAAACCGGACTGTTTCATAATACGCCTGGAGTCACAAACACAGAAATCAGCGTCTGCATGCTAACAGGATTAATACCACACCTTCCCAAGCTCAGCTCAGGCTCGGCTTTATTCATTCATCTGTTATCAGCCTTATGCTTCACCCGCGTCCATCTCACCTGCACAAATACACAAACTCAACGCTCTTATTTACCGCAGCTGAAGAAGTCTTCAAACGTGAGCAGGTTTGCTCGGCTGAAGTTTGATGTTTCTCAGTGGTGACTCTCATTAGATTCTCTTTACTGTGTTAGAGTATCATTACAATAATACTTAAATAAAATAAAATAACGTAATGCAACACTCTCAAAAAATTAATTGCAATTAATCACATTCAAAATAAAAGTTTTTACATAATGTATGTGTCATGCGGTGCCTTTGTAGTGTCGCGCTCTAGCTAATGATAAACTCTGGGAACAAGACATAAAGGAAGGTGCTGAGAGCAACACAGAACACATACGCTTACAAACATCAACGTTAACAACACACGAAGAACAAGAGATCAGGTACGGTTTAAATACAGACACTAATCAAATGATAATTTACCCAAGGTGGGTCAGGCTCATCCACGAGCCACGGCGGCAATGCCCACCTGGTCGGCGCAGACGGCGGAGCAGATAAAACCCTCCCGAGAGTTGTGCAGCCACCAGCGAAACCTCTAGAGAATCTATGGCTGGAACCAACCTCTCTGGATGTCGTGCAATCACTGGCGGAACCCCCGGAGAATCAGGATCACAGGCAGGCTCAGGTGGATCGGGCCATGGCAGATCAAGATCACAGACAGGCTCTGGTGGATAAGGCCACGGCAGCTCAGGATCTACGGGTGGCCATGGCAGGTCGACACCCGTCCCACCCCTCCCCATCATGACCCAGGTACTTTCACCCCTCCCCAAAAAATTCTTGGGGAGGTCTCCCGCCGGTACCGACCCTGGGTCAACAGGTGTCTCTAGGGAAGGATGGTCTGGGGACCACTCAGGACTGGATTCGGGGCTGGTACCCGACTGATGCAGACTGGGAACAGTGAGAGCTTCATACGGCACCCCTGGCAGCGAAACCGAAACCAACTTAGAACACAGCTCCTCGGACCGTGATTCGGGGCTGGCACCCGACTGATGCGGACTGGGAACCGCAAGGATTTCAAACGGCACTCCTGGCCGTGCAACCGGAACCGACATTTCATGACACGGCTCCCTGGACCTTGATACAGGGTTAGGACCCGTTATTCGCGGACTGGAATCCGGAGGGATTAGGATCGGCATATCAGCCCATAAATCTGTGTCTGAGTTAGGAAACTGTGGACTGGAATCCGCGGGTAACAGGATCGACGCTCCCGGCCGAACTCCCGGAACTGGATCGGCACTCGGCGGATCGGGATCCGCGGCAGTCTGTAACGGCGCACGGGGCCGTAAATGCGGATCGGAGTCCGCGGAGATGTAAGCAGCCCGCTGCTCGCTCCCGCTGCTCGCTCCCGCTGGATGATCTCGGAGGTGCGGGATGAAGGCGGTGCTCAAAAGGTGGTATGGCAGCCCGCGGCGCTTTTTCCTCCTGAGCCCGAACCCAGCCCAGGCAGGAATACACGGCTACCTCCCAGCTCAGTCCCGTTGTATCTGGGAGAGCCACCGAGCGATGATATCCTGCGCCAATGCGGAACACGGCGATGAGCGCCTCGTCACTGAAGCTCGTCCCTTGTGCCAGTTCATAAAAACTGTCTGCGAAATCCCAGAATGAGAGATTTTTTAGGACGAAATGACTGAAACCGGCAGCGAACGCCATCTCGGTAGTGGTGTGTTGTTCTGTCATGCTGTGGCATTGTAGTGTCGCGCTCTAGCTTCCTTAGTGAGCAGAAAAGGGCACGGAGACAAGATTCCATTGAACTACATGAACATTTCATGATAAACTCCGGGAACAAGACATAAAGCAAGGTGCTGAGAGCAACACAGAACACATACGCTTACAAACATCAACGTTAACAACACACGAAGAACAAGAGATCAGGTACGGTTTAAATACAGACACTAATCAAATGATAATACGGAACACCTGGGGATACATGGCTGGGGAAGGATAAAAACTGATGACGGGACGGAGTTACAAACGAGGTAGAACGCGATGATACAGAATGAAAACAAAACACAAAAGCACGTGGAACAGATCAACATAAACACAAGAAACACATGACGGCGTGACAGTATGTGTGCTATATAAAGATAATAAATATACTTTATAAATTCATAATTAATGACGTGACTGGTTCAGTCGACAGAAATACGGGACACAAGGGCTTATAATTTACTGCTGAAAAGTTTGCGAGGAAATGGTACGCACAGTACAGTCATACACCTGCAAGCACCACTGCCAATATCCACATAAAATCTCACGCAATCTCTTTTTTTTTTGTAATGCAGAATTCAGACTGCACGATTTTCAAAGTAGTGGCGTCACAGATCTTTTCACACTGCATGACTATCTGGGGTATCATTCAGCCGCTGCTGTGTTCACACTGCATGTTAGATCAGCGACAGGGAGTTTCACACTGCATGACTTTACAATAGGAAGAACTACCAACCAAACACACGCGAGAAGTGACATGGAAACAACGCAAGGTCACGTGTGCAAGACCGGAGTTCTCACGTGAGACTGGGATTATTATTAAAAATGGTAGCATGCAAGAAGTTTGCCATACAAATTGCAAAAAGAAAAGAAGATTATGGAGGAGGATATTTACCTTCTATAACTTTGTAACTCCTCCCCCAACATCCCGCTTCCCTGGATGTTGCTTTCTCATTGGCTGTAAGTAGTTGCCGATGTTATTCAGTCAGAACGAATTTCAAACGGCATGAGTTTCACCGACAGGTTCAGATATATAGCATGCCAAATATCTCACGTGTTACATGCACTTCAGGGAGATGGAGATTACAGGAGACACGGAGTATCACAAATGGTTTTTTTAATAAGAATAAACTCAGGAACATATCTTTCAAACACAAGGTGTAACATTTAACGACTGACACTTGAGACTGGGAAACACAGACATTAAATAAAAAACCAAACACGAGGAGAACTCAAAGAGCTCAGCTGGGAGACACAGGAGGTAACTAACTAACTAATAATCACTTAAACACATGAAATTCCAAATAAGGGCATAACGGAAAAACGAAACTAAAACAGGAAAACATGGGAAAACGAAACTAAAAACAGACAGACTACACAACATCACGGGTGTCAGCTACTTGTCTGCGATTCTCTCAAATCGAGTCTATGATAGTTCACATTGTGTGATTTTCACTCTCGTGAACGAGCACCGATTTGCCTGTGATTTTGTCTGCGATTTCTCAAAACCTGTCAGTGAGTTAAAATCAGGGCTAAAATCGTGCAGTCTGAACTTGGCATAACATTAGAAACAACTAGTCCTTTTAGTAATAAAGATTAGGTTGCTTTCTGTCGTCTACGTTCGTGCAGCACAAAAATGAACTGAAACTCTGCATACTAGGCTACATGTTGCAGTTTTTCTTTTACTTTCCTGATTTATTATTTAAGTAAAATATTTATTTATTGCATAGGCCTATTTATCCTTTATAATGTTTTGTGCAAAAGCGCTGCAGGATGTGATGATATGATCACATATGTTAGTATTTTTATTTTTCTAATTCTTTCTAATTTAATTAAATTCTAATTTCAAATAATCTTGTTGGCTTATAATCAGTGAATGAGTGTTGATTGTTGGTTAGGAGAAATAACCGAAATGAACATCCCATTTATATATATACCCATACTTGGAATTAGTGGAATTAGTGGAATTTAACCCATCCAAAGTGCACACACACACACACACCGTGAACACACACCTGGAGCAGTGGGCAGCTAATGCTGTGGCACCCGGGGAGCAGTCTCACCTCAGTCGTGGTATTAAAGGTGGAGAGAGCGCTGGACAGTCATCTTCGTTGCCTTTCCTTTTGCATTTAAATCTTTATTACAAGAAATCCTGCAGTTCATAAAGAACTCTGTTTTTCTACCGCCACGAGTGCCATCTATTATTGCCTTATCATCTACAAGTGCTCTTTCCCTTTACACCTAGCCAAAAAGCCATATGTGTTGACTGTGAAACACAGTAGAGTTTAATTATATGCATTTATGATGTAATTACTACATTTTCATGTCAATCCATGTTCATATTTGCCGCAAAAAATGTGCTGTCACTTTAATTCAGTACGTGCAGCTGAAATCATCTCTGCTGCTGCATGCTCTCACTTGCGCTGTTTGTGAAATCAGGTCTCACGTGAGGTTTACAAATGACTTTATTAGTTATTTAAAGGCGTCATATGATGCAATTTCACATTTCCCTTTCTCTTTAGAGTGTTACAAGGTCTTGGTGCATAAAGAGGATCTGTAAAATTTCAAAAACTAAAGTCTCAAAACCAAAAGTTATGTCTTGTCCACCCCCCCCCTAAAACGTCTCGTTTAAACACACCCCCACTTTTCTACGTCACAGAGTGTGTTTATTTTCAAACACCACCCAAATGTTTACATAAAGAAAGAAGGCGGAGCTATTATTCTGGCTGTAGTGTTGCTGCGGGCGCCATGTTCTGGAGACGCTGTGTGTC
>JAUMHE010000042.1:18522070-18533027 GCA_032359235.1 Enteromius mattozi
TGCCGGACCTGGGACTCGAACCCACAACCTTTTGGGTTACAAGCTCAACTCCCTATCCATTAGGCCACGACTGCCCCTATGTGCTTTTACTATCTTTGCATTAGTATTGTGATATCATATATATCAGCAGTCCTGCTCTCTAAGATATCTGCCATCAGAAATATTGAGTGTGGGTAATTTTTGGGTCATTTGTGCTGGAAGCAGATATAAGTTATGTCGGATCGATGCAGGTCCGTCAGAAAGCAATGAAGCGCTTTGCAAACGGAAGAAAGTCTCCTGCCAACACTTCCATCAAAGCCGAGCAGAGCTCCTGCCAAACACACTTTCATTCCCCACCTTCCCTAATATCCATGTTAAAGAACTCTTTATGATATAAAGTTGGCATCGTTGAGGTCCAGGAACCTCACTGAAGAGTTGACGTCCGGAGACGGGCCATTATCAGAGCCTTCAAAACGCCCGGACGCTTAAAGAGCCTTTTTATACATTTACTGCAAAGTTTAAGCCCAAATGATGGAGGGAAGCAGTAAAAAAGGCACTTAACAGGGTAATGTGCAATCTTTGGGGATAAAAACTAACCTTTCTTACTCCTGGGAAGCAAAATGACAGCGGAGGAGTATAAATACTTGACAGGAACGGTATTAAAGTCTGTACAGACGATCTTGTTGACCACTTGATAGATTGAATTATTAAAAGCCATCGTCAATGTCCTCGCTGCTCCTTTATTACCCTGAATGTATTTCACTTTCAATTCATGGGTGTGAATTTTAATTGAATTATTATGCTCTACCTCCATGGTAACCATGGTAACCAAATATATTATATAAAATTAAATTTTTTTAATGCAAAACAATGTGTTCATTATTTTACTATTTAAATATATTTATAAAGTATATAAATTAAAAATACTATTAATAGTAAATAATCTTAGAATATACCCTAACCCTAATTACATATTAATAGAATATGTAAATTAAATTAAATTAAATTACCCCGTATGGATAATCTTATTGACTACTTCCTAGACGCAATTATTAAAAGCTACCATTAATCAAATCACCAAAACAGAAGCAGTGTAACTGGAAAACTAAAACAAACTTTCAATAAACCACTTGAAAAACTGACTAAAATTAATTAAATAAAAAATGAATCACAATTGAATCAATTCAGAAGCAAATTAAAAATAATTCAATCAAATCAGAAAACATTGTTTTATCCATTCAGTGATATTTTTTTTTTAAATGACACGCACTTTTATATGAAATAATCATTTTGATGAAATATTACAAAGGCATGTTTTTGAACCCTTTACACCAATAAATCGTTCATATTTCTAAAACAATTCTGAGTCAAATATGCAGTACAAAATAATTCGTTTTGATTTCATTTATGATTTAGGAAAACTATAAAGATAAAAGAAAAAAATCCTTCCTAAGCTATCTTTCAGTGATACGGGAGGTACAGTAAAATCTTCTGTGACCTCTTTTCAAGAGTTATTTCTCAAATCCAATTTACGGTACGGTATAGACTAACCCACTTTCACTTCTGCTTTGTATCTCACACTTACAGCCAGAGACGTGGTTATTCACGGACAGCAGCGAGCGGAAAACACACAGCAGAACGTAAAGACGCTCGTGGAATTAGACGATTGAGACGGACTCCTCGAGGTCCCTGATCAGTGAACACGGCCGTCTCTCACTCATAACCCTCCATGATTTATGAGCAGCCAAATCACTCAACGTCAAGCAGAGAACAAACACATCTAAAACACATTATCTCAGATCCCATGCATCCATCTTCGTTCTTCACTGGCTCGTTTTTTACCGAGTTCACTCAACGTATCGTCAACAACAGTAAGTGTTGTTCTGGAAGTCATCGTTAGGCCGTGTTATGATGTGAATAATAAGTGAATGAGCGCTGACTTACCTGTGACGGCAATTAAGACGAGCACCGAACATGAAAGAGAAAGAGAAAAGAGAGAATTAGTGTTAAGTCCAAACTCCTTTATCTTGTCTCAGAGAAAAACCTTCTCTAAACTAACATCCTTCCAGTAATCTTAACTCTTTACCCGCCAGCGTTTTTTAATGAAGTTGCCAGCCACTGCCAGCATTTTTGATGATTTTCACCTAAATTTGATGCCTTCAGAATATTTTCTGCTATGCATATATGAGCATATTATATATCAAAATAAAGAACCAGGCCTCTGCTTTCAAACTAAAAAATGTTATTCTCTCTTCTTGTGTTCATGTTTTATCATCACTTGAATGCAGATAGGTTTCATCAGAAATACATTTTGGACAAAAAGAAAGATATGCATTTTTATCAAAGTACTGCATTTTCAAGCAAAACACATTCAGATATCATATTCTTCCACCTGTAAATCATTATATGAATAAATGAAATTGCATTCAGTAAACAGAACAAACAGACACAAACACACGTTTATGCACACATGTATATGTTTATACACACACACACACACACATATATATTTAGTCTATTAGGATATTGTCTCTGATCCTTCCGTTTATGACGATCTGTGTTTATTCTAGCCCGGTAGACCCGGGAAATCCCGTACCTCAATCAGGACATGAGCTAGGGCTTTATAGGTTAAGCACATGTTGATGCCCTTTTCTTATACACTGTCTAACAAAAAGCTCTGCTTTGTTGACTGCAATATCTCTCATAAGCACCACCTGCTGCCAGAAAGTTACATTTTCATTCAGCCTCTCTGCCGTTTTTGTTCGAACCTATGCAAAAACTAGAATGCGCATTTCATTCTAAAAATCTACACAATACAGATAAGGTATAGAATTATTAACCAGGGAGAATTATAAATATTAATTATTTTGACTCATATCTCTTTTCTTAAACTACTGATGTAATGCATGTATTACACGTTATACATTTGATTCAAAAATAATGTTTTTATAACTTAACGGTAATGCTAGCGAAACATTCTTAAAACTAGGGATGTGTTTTGAGACAAACGTAACAATTTGATTCAACTTTGAATTACAACTATGCACTTCAATGTAATTCTATCTATTGGTAAATTTAGTACATTTGTGTGTTTGTGTGTATACATACATACACACACACACACGTATCACACATTAGTAGATAAAAGCATGCTATTTTGTAGTCACACAACCAATTTTATTGTTCATTAAAAATTCACATAAATATGAAATTATTTGACATTATTGTATCTTTTTTGGTCAAGAAACCCAGTCCTATTTCAAACATCTTTTGGTTAGCTATAGAAAGTGCCTCATATAAGTTCAGATACACCAATAAACCAGTTTTATTCGCACAGATAAAGTGTTATGTGCCTACATCCCTAATTAGAATTGCTCGAACAGCACCACGCTGTGAACTCTCTAAATTAATGACAAAGTTTAGTAGTTTAAAGCTTATTCTCCAAATACAGTCTATATTTATCACCACAAAGAGGCCAGTAACAGTCCACTACATCACGAGCATTAAAACACAAGGGGAAATGTTTTAATGCTCGTCTCTTGAGACTCTCTAAAGTTAATTCTTATTCCATATATTCTCATTTACTTAAGGACATACATTACAGAATACATGTACTGTATTTAATGACACACATTAAGCAATTTCTAAAATAACTGCAATCTAGCTGGATATCTGAAGGAAGCGCATATGTCATTTGGTCTAATATTATAGTATTTCACATAAAAGGCTGTATTAGTTTACATATAATTTGTACAAATGAATGCATGACTTCTTACATTACACATAAAACGTAATTTATCTGCTTACTAAAACTGAGTTAGCTTACATATCAAAACTGCTTTAGAAACCACACACACATAAACCTCAACAGTGACCAGCATCATCTACTCTCTAAAAAAGCACATGAAATATCGATATAAGAAATTATTTTATTAAATGAAAGAACGAGAGCGCAGTGAACTCATCTCCGCTTCACATCAGGATCCTGATCAATATTTCTGTATTTATTTTGTGATAATGGCCTCTGTCTGTGCATTATCCTGCTTGTTGCATGGCTATTTATCAGATAAATAAATAAATACACAGACATTAAACATTTCTGAGCTTACTTGATTCTGACTGGTTTTGCATTCAGTTATTTTCTACATACATTGCAGACATTTTGTATTAAACATACATATAAAACCAACATATTTAACATAGTTTGCACTTCTTGACTCACTTTAGTGTTGAAGCCTGTAGGAATCTTTCTCAGAAAGCACAAAATGTCACTAATCTCACTGCATTAGAATCATCAAACCCAGTTAAACACTCTACTCTCTCCGCTTTTCACTCCATAAAAGCTTTGCGTACCATACGCTGATTTCATCTCCGAGACGAGGGCCGCACTTAAGCGAGGGGTTATTAGCGCACTTTTCCAGCGAGCGCGATCTAACAGCCGGAAAGATCTAGAAAAGCCTTTCAGAAGCACAAACCAGGAACTTCATTTCGTCAGCGCTGGCAGTAATCATACTTTAAGTGTCTAATGGAGTTTTAGCTTGAATAACCGGTCAAGTGGCTATAAAGGGATCTCTCAGGAGAATGTCTTTAAAATGTTTGTGTCCACAGAGGGACAGAGACTTTTTTTGGTGGATGGTAGTTGGTGCATTTGTTTATAATTGGGCAGAATATTGCTGAAAAGAAATGAATAACGTGGAACAGAACTGCGGAAAAATGACTCAGGTAACTCAATTGGCATCAATTAGCTCTGCTAGAATAGAATGTGATGCAACAGGAAAAGGGAAAAAAAAAAAAAATGACCCATTTTTGTTCTGTAATGACATCAGGTACTAGTCATAACAAGAACTAATTCAGTAGTTTGCGTTTCCTCATAGTAATAGTAAGAGCATGTTTGGCGTGCTGTCCTGGGGGCGAGCCGGGAGCCCGGCGGACTCCGAGCCCTGGAAGTATGAACCCTTGTGAGGGTAGAGCTCGGCGTCCGACTCGGACCCCGCGTACCCCCCGTTAGGAGAGTGCGAACGAGGCGGAGAAGGGGAGGAGGAGGGATGCTTGAACGAGATACTGAAGGGAAGGAAACGGGCTTATTTGTAGTGGATAGGTTTGGACCGGATTGGCTAACGAGATGATAAGATAATGATTGGAAATGCGGCGCTGGCTGTGTCTGATTAATCGCTCGCGCTCCTCCCGAAATTAGTTTGGCAACATCACTAAATAAAAGAGAGAGTTATTGCTTCTAAAGACTAAATGGACTCGTTTTTAAATTAATAAAATGCATACTTTAAACTTTAAGCACAAAACTAGTTTACATCTAACTACTTATTTACCGTACTGGGTTTCCCAATAACTATTGATCTTAGCGTTTAAGAGTGTTTTCTACGAGTCATTTTACGAAGGTTTGCTATTGTTTCACGTGCATTTCCTAAATATATAATATAAATATAATATACTATATATAATAATAATATGCTATATTACATTTAATAATTTAGCAGATGCTTTTATGCAAAGCCACTTATAAATAAAGACAATTCAAGCAATCAAAATCAACAAAAGAGCAATGATACAGAAGTCTCAGTTAGCTTAACGTAGTACATGTAGCAAGTTTTATTATTATTATTATGATATAGGCCTAATTTAAAAGAAAACAGATAGAATAGAAAAAGAAGTGTTAGAGGCTAGTGTGTTGAAAAGGAATAGACAGAATAGAAAAAGAATAGTGAAGTTATTGTTAGTTTTTTCTTTTTTTTAAGAATAGAATTAGAATAGAGATTGCTAGATTTAGAGGGTCAAATAAAGATGGAAGCCGATTCTTGAAGATAGATGGATTCAGATATTTTCAAGTGCTACTTAAGTTAAAGTAAAGTTAAGTAAAACCTAACATTATACTTATACAGTTGTTTACTATCTATCTATCTGTTAGTACACAGAGTTTATTTTAAGTATAGATGTAATACTGAAGAAACACTTGTGTACACAAAGTTTACTGTTACACCTTAAATAAATGTAAATGTGTAGTTTATAGAGTAAAACTAGGCCAATTTGGTTCCAAAAAGCATTGAAATAACACACATACAGTACAAGCTCAATACTAATAGATTGCTATCAGTATACTACTTGAAAAATATACCTGACACTAGCTTATGTTTATTTAATAAACAAATTTTATTCATAAGGTTAGCTTGCATTGTTTCAATACTAAAGAAACATTTAAATGTAATTCACACTTAAAATGCACTTCGATGTTTACCTTTATAGACTAAAAGTAGGCTGATGTAGCACTGAAATAATACACATAAACAAACACTTGTGTACTTAAATATGTAGTTTATAGAATAAAATTAGGTTGATTTGGTTCCAAAAAGCACTGAAGTATTAGTACATCGAGTACATTATTAGTAATCATACTTGGAAAATATACTTCAGTTGACTTAAACTAACAGCATATAAAAAACTGACTTCTATTGTTGAAATACATTTAAATGTTTACGTTTACAGGCTAGTTTAGTCACAAGAAGTACTGAAATAATACATATACGAGTGCACTACTTGTATGTTGAGCAAACTACATAAATAATACTCAGAAAATATACTTGAAGTTTACTCAATTAATTGAACTTGACATGTACTTCTGTTTTTGTAAAGCTTGGCAAATCTGAGCAGAGTTTGAGACACGCTTGAGATCTCTTCTGAGGAGATTTCCCAGGAGAGATGCTCTCCATGTAATCGTCTTGCTGTCTAGGAGAAACACGAAGCTGAGATCTTGTTTGTGATTTTCTGTCCCACAGGACACTGCATGCTAGAACCCAAAGCACAACATGCAGGAACAGTCCACGTCTCCAGATTCGCTTTGGGAAAATTTTAGTCACCTTGCACTCCAGCGTCTAACGAAGCATTTTTAATAGATGCGCGGAGCTAAAGAGACATGAAGAGTAAGTTAAGCTAGTCCGCGTTCCCCATCATCACAGGCGTTTGTGGGCGAGCGCTGTAGACAAATGGGGAAAAGTTGCATGAGGCATGAGCGCATCACCTCCGAGAAGAAAAGAGAAGCGACTCTCTGCCTCGCATGCAAATTACCAACGCTGCCGCTATGCAAATAACACAGCGCTGTATGCAAATGAAAAGCGAGGAGCGAGTGAATTATGTTCCTTCTCAGGCACAAACCTGATGGAGTGTTGTCTGAATGTTGTTTCGGAGCGCTTTGAACATCACGCTACGGCTTCTCGTAATAACTCAAGAGAATATTATCCAACAAATGCATGCGTGCGTGAGTGTGTCTAAGAATACAAGCGAGTATTAATATGAGCATCTTCAGTCCATGTAGACTGGACTCATGATGCTTTGAGACGTACAAGCATCTACATAAAAGTAGCAATTCAACTTAGACTTTTTTATACTTTGTAGTATTCTGATAAAAATGTGCTTTCTTAAAAGAAACAAATATTTTTGTCTCAGTTTCAAGTAAAAATATCTGTCCTAAAAGGAATAGTTTAGCTGAAAAAGGAAATGTGCTGAAAATGTGCGAGATTATGTGTTTCTTCATCAGATTCAGAGAAACGTCTCTCTGCAATGGAAGTGAATGGGTGCCGTCAGAATGAGAGTCAAAACATCACAATAATGCAGAAGTAATCCAAACTACTCCAGTCCATCAGTGAACATCTGGAGAAGAAAAGAGCGCAAACAAATCCAACTAGATGTTTTTAACTAAAATATGAGTCCATAATCCATTTTGACGCTTCACTGGTGAAAAAGTGTCAGGGTCTGAATCAGGAGAAAAAATCTGCACAGATTGAGCAGCCAAAACAGCTCTAAACATGTGTCTGGATTTTGATGTGAGAGACAGGAGATGGACTTTTTCACTGCAGGACTTGTATTTTAGCTATGTTTTCATCTCACGGCACCCATTCACATTCATTGCTGAGACACTGACACAATGCAACATTTCTCCAAATCTGATGAAGAAACAAACTCATCTACATCTCGGACGGCCTGAGAGTGAATGTGTTTTCAGCTTTTCTTTTGGGTGAACTATTTCTATAAATTGAGAGAGAGACATCAATGCTTGCTATTAATAAAACGTGAAATTATTACTGTGCAACGTGGCGTCTACAGACTTCACAGAATGTATTTTATTTCTCAGTTTCTCATCTTATGTCTTGAACACAGAAGCATTTGCATTATGTATTAAGTGCATGTTATGTAATACATTTATGCAAGACGTTGGCTTTAAAAGTCTGGTTATTTGAATATCCCCCACTGAAACTCTGCAATAAAATATTCTAAATATAAGAGCGCAATCATCAAGGTCAAAGTTCAAATGCAGCTTTTCTCGCAAATATAATCTTTTGCGTCTATTGCGTCTGTGAAATCTCCCATGAAATATTAATGTGTGAAATGACTTGAAACAGATCATAAGCTTCCCGTCTTCAGCAGAGAGGGGAGCATACGGCAGCCCCTTCCTTGTATCCCACGCTGCTCTTGTTCAGAGATGAGCTCTGGCTGTTTAATTACCGTAATGAGCTCATTTCTGACAGCATCTTAAAATCACACGTGTGGCTAATTACCACAGCTCAGGTCTTCATTTGGACTCACATTATATGCATTCATTAATCTGTTCTGTTTCCTTCTTATGTCACGGCCTCATATTTATAGCGCTACACTAATTAACTAATAAAAAATTTAATTTTAAAATTAAAAGTCATTGCAAACATTAATGAAAATCAGTGGAAATCAGTGATACCGTATATGTGAGTCAAAGATTAAAATAGGGTTTAATAAAAAACAAAAAAACAAAGTAAATTAAATTTAAATTAATTGCAATTTTGTTTGTTTTTCTGAGCAGAAATCACACATTTTTCCTGATTTACTAAATTTAGCCACTAAAATGTCATTCAGTGTAGTAATCTTGTCACACATATTTACAACAAAAATTTCTAACACATTAAAAGATAAATTACTTTCACCCCAAATACTAATTAGTTGTAATTTGACTTTTTTTTTTTTTGCCACTATCATAGGTTTTACCCATTTGTCGGTGAGATTTTCTTTTACTCATTTAAAACACAATAAAACTGAATATGCTTCCTTATTATTTTACATATTTTATTTATGTAAAGTCAGAATAAGCATGTTGTTTGAATTTTTACAAAAATATCATTACACTGAATGACAGTATAACATTACTGCAACCAAAGTTTGACATTTTATTCTCCGAAAACTTAAAACCTTGAAGTAGACACTTTACTTTCATTTAAAGTGCTTTCTCTGGACATACAATGACTTTTGTGAATTTATTTTGATGTGGACAACATTTTTGACCCATGCACATGTATATACTGTATATATATATATACACACTATTATAGTTAATTTGCAAAAATACACCATTTTCTAAAAAAACATATTTCTTTATTGTGCATCCCAATAAAGCTAAATACGGCTAACGCAATAAAACACAATAAAAGCATGATAACACACACACAAAAAAAACATGATTTTTGAAGGTAAACTGCATTTATACCTATACTGCATTATCTATACTAGATTAGAACTACATTTTCTGAACATGTGACGTTTAGAAACTCTTGAATTAGATTTGAATAATTTTACACATTAACTCAAAATGTATTAAAAAGACATTTAAAAACAAGACATTTGCACTTGTAGAACAGTTGTTGGCATACACTGATGAATCAGCTCACGATGTTCCTTTTCAAAACACTAGCTACAATTTTAGTAAATGACTCATAATTTGATGCAAAAACACATTGGTATTTTTAAAACCATGCATTTATGTCAATAATCTCCTCAGATGTCACTTAACGCAAAGTTATGCATCTTGACCTGAGCTCTTAATGCTATGCATGCATTGAATTTTAACCGGCAAAAACCCATTATGCTGATGCACTGACTAAATATGATGTCTCCTGTTCACGAGAAGTAATTAGAGATCATTAAATGTGGCCCGTTCTCATAACCAGAGAAATTCATGTGCAGCATTCCTCTAAGTGGGCTAATGAGATTACAGCGAACCAAAACAGAGATGGAGCGTCTTAGAAATTTGGGAAGCGATTGACACGCCTACTGAATTACTTTCCCAAGACATCCGGTTCGTTTTCCTGCTTATCACCGTCCTCTCAGAAAACTAAACCAGCCGGAGGAGAATGTAGGACAGCAGTGGTCCTTCAAACAGCTGCTTTGAGTCTCGAAACATGGGAGCAAACAGAATGGCTTCAAATAATATCCCGCGAGGCGATTTAACCGGAGAGTGACGACGTATAACTTCATCTCAGCCAGAGACTCTCTGCCCCAGATACAGTGTCACAGTCATTGATCGATGGTATTGGATGATTCATCTTCGTTAATGTGGAGGCGCTTTGATCCAGACGCTGCTGGGAAAATAAAGAGCAGCTCGGGGAGTCGCCGCTGAAAACCTCAGACCTCCAGCACGTGATCACTTCTGCTTTACAAAACACAGACTTCTGACTATACTGATCATGCCAGTAAACTGTGTGGAAACAAGCTGCAAATAAAAGATTATTCAAGAACATCCTACTTCTGTCTTTCTACCTCCAAATTTCACTTTTAATTCACTTGTGTCACTTTTATTTTTAGTGTAGTAACACCTGTGACGTGAAACAGACATCAATTAATTCAAGCAACTAAAGAGAATCCTTCCAAACAGGTAGAAATGTCTTGCAAAATGTATAAAAAGAATACAATTTCAACATTTACTCCCAGGCTTAAGCCTAGTCCAAGAATAAAATGTAAATCTGAGCTGTTTCAGCTGAACGTAACTTGCACGGACTGATCTTAAAACCTCTCAGTGCCTTTGTTTTGTCTTAAGATGCACACAGTAATGTTTTTTTCTAAGGCATGTTTGTAAAAATGACTTAAATCTGTAGGTGAATTGAATTAATTCTGGTTTAGGCTAAGCCTTGTCTGTGAAACCGGGCCTTACAGTTTAACTTTGTGTCTGGAG
>JAUMHE010000042.1:18544187-18554484 GCA_032359235.1 Enteromius mattozi
ATTTATATTAATTTTAGATTATAATTTTTTTGTATTGTAAATTGTAAATTGTATATAAATTGTTGTATTTTGTATTTTTTTGTAAATATACGCTAGTTTTTTATTAATAATAAATTATGTAATTTTATATATATATATATATATATATATGTGTGTGTGTGTGTGTGTAATAGTGATTAATACCTCACGTTTTTTATTGCATGAATGTGTAAGACCGTGGCATGTTCACAGCAAATAAAACATTATCCATTGAGAATGAGAATGATGAATTCATGGCTATGTATAGCGAATGAAGATTAGATGAGATGTGGATGAATGGTGCTGCTCTATAAGCAGCAATGAGAAGAGGATAAATGAGGTTGTTTGGGGCTCGTGGCTGTTTTACATGCACTTCTGCTGAATCATCATGTGCAAACTTACAAAAGAGGAATTACAGCGCTGGCGAGCAGGAGGCTAAGGTACGGACACGTCTGATCTTAAAGCACACGCTGAATATGACGGTGTCAAACGTTTACTGTGATGCACCGGCTAAATCTGCTCCTCTAACAGAATAGCCAAAGCACCACAGAGCTTTAGGATCTGAATAGGTTTTGATGAAAACTGCTCATTTGTGAAAAGACACTAAAATGATGCATCCCTAAACCACGCCCCCTCATTGAATATTCTATGAGGCTTTGCAACAAAGCATGAGATCGATCCGTGACCTGAAAATCATCTACCTCATGCCGTCCTCATTAACAACCATAACCACACAAATAATGTCTTCTACCATTGTGATGATGCCTTTAGAGTCACTGAGCAAACTAGCAGACAACAGTTAAACACACCATTAGAGCAGCTGAATAAATGTGAAAACAGCAAACTCAAGTAAAGGGGCATCAACAAATATTACATTCAAAATAGTCAAGTGTTTAAACTGATAATAGGCATATTATAAATATATATATATAAATAAATTGATATAAAATGTTGGTCATGCCGCTCATGCATAGGCAATGTGTAATGACTTCACCAGTGGCCAAATGGCTTTCCTTCAATGGCCAGAAGTTTACAATTACAGGGAAGATCAAATGAACTGCATCACTGCCTCTGTGAGAGTTTTTATTTATCCACTTCACTGCAGAGAGTCGAGTTATCAGAGCTCAGTGAACTTCGACGCACTGAAGCCCATGCATTCAGGTTAATACCACGTAAGAATCCTGATGTTTTCGACCTTCCGTGGCATCAGAAGTGCACTTTTATTGCCACAAAGTGTCCGTAAGCTTCCCGACTCTTAATCCCAACACAACGGCCTGCCTCTGTTTGACGATCAGTGTTATTTGTCGAGCGTCTTGCACTGATTTGATCCTCCTGAATCACGGATTTGAGGCTTTAGATAATGAAAAGGATGCTAATAGCAGCTAATCTGATCAGCTGGGAATAACCACAGCAAGGTCTTGGACACAGATTATTACTATTGTCAAGTCTTTTGTACTCAACTTCTCAAGCCTTTATCTCACTCAGCTGTCCAGAAATAGTGTGCTTGTTGTCGTCTGTGTGTGTGGCTGCTGTCTAAAGTGAAAAACACTAATCTGGCCACTTGGGAAGGGAGTTTGAAATGCACACCAACACCCTGAGGTAGAGGCAACACGTACAATGTTAAAAATAGGGCAAGTAAATAAATAAATGAATAATGAATCAAACTAATTAATGAATAAATCAATCAATGGATCAGTGAAAGAACAAATGAACAAGAAAGACACTCAAAACAGCAGCTATACTAAACCAAGCTGCAAGTATTTTCAGCAGAGGCAACTATATTTTAAGAGTTCGTTTTAACAATAAGGTAATAAGTACTACATTTGAAAAAAATATGCGAAGTAAATCAATCAATAAAGCAATAAACAGGAGCAAGTCATCCAAAACAGCAGCTATAACAGTAAATATTTTAGCAGAGGGAGCAAGTATTTTAAAAATAGGGAATAAAATAAATAAATAAATAAATATTGCAACACTCAAAACAGCAGCTAAACCAAATTCAGCATTTTAGTAGATGCAACAAATACATTATTTTATGTATGTATCATTTATTGTAAATTATACCTGTCATATTTAATAAATAAAGGTTGAATGGATGGACAGACGGATGGACGAATGAATGGATGGATGGTTAAATGAATGAATAAATGAATAAATGGAGGGATGAAAGGATGGATGGATCGGTGGTTGAATGAATGAACAAATGAACGAATGAACAAATGAATGAATGAATGAATGAATGAATGGATGGATGGATGGGCGGGCGGAAGTGTATTAAAATAGTTTTAAAAAAAAAATAGTGTATCTGAAATAGCACAGTTTCCTGTAAGGGGTAGGGTTGGTGTAGGACAATAGCACACATAGTCTGTACAGTATAAACACCATTACACCTATGGAGAGTCCTCACTTTTCACAAAAACCAACATGTGTCTGTGTGTGTGTGGCTGCTGTCTAAAGCAAAAAAAAAACAACAAAACTAATCTGGCGACTAGTGAGGGGAGTTTGAAACGCACCCCAACACCCTGGGGTCAATCCTCGGGATAAAGGGGCCGACAGAGGCTGATGAGCAAAGAAGAGAGAGAGAAAACAGAAAACATCCCACAAACTGACCCCATAAAGGTGAGGAGAACAAAGCAAGCATTGGCGAGGACGGCCTATTGTCCATGAAGTGCTGGTTATTGAGGCTCCTGGGGATGTGAGTATTATCCGCGCTGAATATCGAGGGACGCCAGCGAGAGCGTGTTATTTTGGGAGCGTGCTGGAGGTTGCTTCGGCCCTTGAGGGAACAGCTTGTTCATAGTAGAGTTTATGTAGCATGACTGCTCTAAATGAAGCCGCCGAGCGCTGCGGCTCGCACAATTAATCTGTGGACTGAGGCACCTTCCAGCCAGAGCTGCTCTCCCAGCGGCTACACCTGAGTTTATGGGTTTAGGAGAGGCCATGTCGAAGGATTTACTTTGCTTGATAACTCCACCCGAGGCCGCTCGACCTGCGCGGACACATCATCGCTCTTGTTTTGTCTTGGAGAAGAACCTGAAGGGTTATTCAGTCGAGGCCGGCCAGCTTTGGTTACTCCTCGCTTTTAACTGATGCTAATGGGATGATCTTCTACGACGTCTTTCCTTTGACCTTGACTGATTATGCCTAAATAAAATAGTGACCCCAGGTTAGTTTACAGAGGGCTGGGACACTAACATGGATAGAGTTACATAGAGATGCAGACCGGAACCATAGAATCAACTCATCTCAGAACAGGGTTAGTTGTTTATACTGACAATGATTCGCAGTGATAAACCACAGAAGCCTATGATGAGACTTAGTTAAAGACCAGTTAAAACAAATAATATTTTGTAAAAGAAATATGTTTTAGCTTTAGCGCCTCAGGTTCAAGAGACAAGTGAACCCATTACATCTTTCTCTTACTATAGTACATAATGAACATGTATTAACATCAGTATGTCGACTATTTTATAAGAGATACTACATGCTGTACACCTTCCTGAAATGTCTCGTAAAAGCTTGTTCAAACTGCTGAGAATGTTTAAAGCTTGTAAACACTGCAGTGTAATAATACATTTACCTCAGAATAACCATTCGGTGTCCATAAGCTCAACAGTAATAATTAAAAAGAGGAGCATTTTGCTATATTTACCCGCTATTGCATATTGATATTTTGAACCTATTCTCTACATGATTACAAACACATTGAAACGATGATCGAAAGGTTAAAAAAAAAAAAGGTTAATTCTTTGGCACCTAAAAAAATTATTTGGCGTCTAAGTTTTTTTTCTTATAGCAGCCAATGGCTCCTTACTCGATTTTTTTTGTCTGGAGCCCTGAGACATATATTAATAAGAAAGTCCTATTAATATCCCACATAAAACAATATTAGTATATTAAATATTTTATATTATAGTCTTTCCCTTTACTCAAAAATTAAAAGTAACATAATTCTGGCATTTATGCATCCATATGGTCCTATAAAAAAGTGAAAAAGTGTTGAAGAATCATTGCTTTAGCTTAAGTGAGCAAACTGAACAAGCAGCAAAATATTTTCTTAGTGTTGGCGATGTAACAAAGTTGAGCAAACTTTATGCAAATGCAGCAACTAGCCATGGGAAAGCATAAAGTAAAGCTCATAAATGCAGTTAGATACAGGAATGACAAATTATGATTTCCAGCAAACGAATCTGTGTTTGTGAGAAAGCACCTTTATGCACAGTCAAGCATGGCAGCACCTTCATCTCTCTGATCCACAAGCACAAAGCCACTTAATATAACAACTCCTATTAATAACAGCTATAATAATTTAAAATCTTTCTCTCTCATTTATAGTTTTCCTCCCACTGGGGCCTTTGTACTCTGACATTTTTCCTCTGCTCCGCTGAGGACCTGAAGGCCAGGCCATCCCCCCACAGTCCTTATTACACATCACTGCAGCTTCAAAAGGACCAAACACACTGGATCTGCAGTCCTCCGGGAGACACAGTCCAGCTACTCTCCTCCGTCTTCGCTTTCGTTTGTGCTCTCTGGCTCTCTCCTTCGCTTTGGTGGCTGCTTGCATCACTTAGAGAGGCCGAGGAGAGCCATGCTCGCCTTTGAAAGTATAAACGGCTGGATTTAGATAGCAGAGATGTGTCCGAGGATCTGTCTGAAACCGAGGGAATCCATGCGGTTAAGAGGCGGGTCAGCTGTGGGACTCTTTTACTGCTTTGCACACAGTTCAAGCTCATCTTTTATACCTCATTATAAAACTATCAAGCATGCTACAAAACACTGAAGATGCAATCATGCATCATACTCTTTAAACAGATTTAAATTGTTTGGTGCATCAGGTGACATTAAGAACTTCTTGTCTGTATAATCTATAGAGAATATGGCTGTATTAGAATGAGGAATATGATAAGATAAGCTTATATTTATGATTTGTGGAAAGGCATAAGGTTTCATCTCATGGCTCCAAAGAAGACAGATGCATCCATGAATGCAGCAATTTACAGTCTGAAAAGCATGCATGAGTGATTGAATATTATGCATATTTTGGCTAATTACAGCCTACAATATCACGCTACCATCATGCATCATTTAATCTACTCTTTCCTACGTGAATTTGACAATGCAAGTCAGTTGATGCAGTCACAAGAAGATCTATCAAAAAAATAAAAATAATTGTTACACTTTTAATGGAGCAGATGTCAATGCTCAGTGGACAAGAATCATTTAATCTGCCTGTAATCATGCAACACACAAATTGATCATTTAGTTTCATTAAATAATTGCATGATGCAGTTTTTGTTCACAACACTGCAGAGCAAAAAAATAATAATAATCTACACATTAGTCATCAACAAATTATTGACCAGAATGTTTAAATTGACAGTTAAAAAAATAACCTTAAGTGGGCTTAAATAACACTAAGTATGAGTGCACATACATAAATAGCATCTGTGCTTGCAAAACTTTTTATTTAATTAAAGGATTAATTCAGCTGTTGATGGTTTATGGCTTCATTTAATAATCAGACAAAATGAAATATACAGAATTGCTGAAAAAAATATATAATAATGAATAAATAAATATATTAGAATTTTAAGAAAACATAAATAAAACATTTCATAAGACCCTAAAATTTAGTTTTTGTCATGTAAAAAAAATATATAATAATAATTATACACACTTTACTTTTTTATTGTTAAAATGTAAATATTAAAACTGTCAAAAAAAAACGGAATTTAGAAAAACAAATGGGAAAAAATAAATAAATAAAACAGATTTCAACTAATTAACAATTAATTTAACAAATTAATTTTCCGTCTCACAATTCCAACACTGTTACCCTTGGCTTTCAATTATTTTAGCTAATTCGCTTATGCTATTAGATTATTACAATCTACCATAATCAGCAGATTATTTCATGCTTTTGATGAAAACAAGCAAACAAAAAAAGGTCATTTGAACAGTTAGCCAACTTATTTTATTACGCTTTTTTTAGATACTATTAAGTATACTCGAGTATGAGCAGTCTAGGCTGACCGGAGGATGATGGGAAATGTAGTTAAGCAATCCATGATGTTTAATGCCAACACAGTCTACCAATGTGCTCCGTAGACGTGTGTGTGTGTGTGTGTGTGATGCTTCACCAGAGGCTGTGATAAACGAAGCCATGGACTGCCCCTGCGGTATCACGGCTCTGTCACAAACAAACACATTCCCTCATTCCACCGCGTCTGATAACAAACACCATTACCTCTGTTTAGCAAACGCTGCTTCACCAGAGAACGACTCAGACGCTTACATTAACACCGTCATTGCTTAATCATGAGCCACAGCCGTTCCAGTAGCACAGTAAACATGAGCGTCTGATATAAAGGAAGCATCATTACTCCTTCCAAGATAAACATCATTAACTGAGTTTACTCAAACATGCCACATACGCTTCTGAATGGCCAGGAGGAAACACACAAGCATTTAACCACTGAATTTAGGGAATGTTTCATTAGAATTTGCAAAGGGCAATTACTTATGAAAGTCAAATCCAAAACAAAAGAAAGGTGATTTGAACGATAAAGCACAGAGAGGACAAAAGTGCTCAAAACTGAAGGGAACACTGACATCCTTAAAAGAATAATTGCTCCATTTGAATAGAAAATTAGATAATTAATGGGTGCATGTATGGACATTTTAATTTAATTAATTATTATAAATACATTTCTACATTCAGGTTTTGATTTATTTAATCATTATTGATTTAATCGCTCCATGTTAAGTGCTTCGGTCCTCTGCAGAAAATTGCTTAATATCATTAAATAATAAAATGATGTATGAGGATAATGAAATAATAATGAAATGTGGAATAAAAAGAGAAAGTAAAGGAAACAACACAAATGAGATTCAATTCTCTTAGATTAGCCAGAGATAATTCACCCAAAAACAAAAATGTGCTGGTAATTTACTCTCCCTCGGGCCATCCAAGATGTAATGACATGTTTTTTTTTCTTCTGTAGAACAGTAAACAAGATTTTTAGCTGAAACCGTGATCCAGTCAATGGCTACCAGCATTTTGAGAGACAAAAATACTTTTTACAGGCATCACGAAATGAATCCCTGTGGCTCCTGACAATATTTTGAGATCATATGAAGTGAAAAGATCAGTCGGTGCAAGAAACTGAACATTGTTTACGGTATTATTGCAGCAGTAATCCTCAGGCAAATGGGGAAATACGATTCTTTTCTGTGAACTGATTCTTTTGGACAGTTCAATAAAACTTTATGCAATCATAAGATGTACTCAGCACTTAAGCACCCAGTTAAGATGTGAAATGTGTATGCTTTTCATGTCTAAAGCGTATAAATAGGGGTGTGCGATATTGATAATATCTTGATATTGTCTGGGATGAGGGCAAATAATTAATAACAGAATTTTAATTTTTGGGTGAACTAACCTGTTAGTTTGACCCCTTCATTCAAGTGTTGGAGGAACTGGAGGGCTGAGTGATTCATTCATCACAGGATCAGATACACAGCTCATTTACAGTCACAGTGACTGTCAGGCATCTGAAAGTGAGTTTGATTGAATAACTTGTAGATCTGTGCTGCTTGAGACGTGACCTGACTCAGAAGATTCAGTCTGCTTTAATGAACTGGTTCATTCAGTTCAATTTTTAAAAAATGCTTCAAAAGAATGATTCATTCACAAACTGGACTACAGGTAATAATGTTGTAAATGTTTTTTTGGTTTTTTTTTTGGCACAGACTGATTGTTTTACTTCATAAGACCTCAAAATATACCCATTTACCCAAAATATACCTTACCCATTTCTCATTAAAAAAATAATAAAATTTGAAAACCATTTGAGTCAACAAGTTAATAAGTGAACAAAAAAAAGCTGAGATTTCCAACAGCCTTGTGAAAAGTCCAGTATAGTCGTGCTTTTCTCCAGTTTAACTGTGAACATTGGCACTACTTGTGCAGGAATGATTTGCTGTAATGGCGAAGCCAGCATCCAAAACACAACATATGCTGGTCTTTTCAGCAGGGAAATCTTTCGAGCTATGAAAGAGCAACTTCTGAGCCATAAAACTTGCTTCTGTGAAGAGAGACAGACATAGAAAGAGACGCAGATGGAGAGAGATCTACATCCATAAGGAATGAGCGTGAACATATTGGTCGGCATTAGTTAGTCCACGAGCGCTGAGAGTTTGCGTTTGAAGCTCAGTCAAACGTCTCGTGAGATCGTCTTGTTTTGACGCGGCGCCTCTGTCTTATGTGTCCCTTCATCCTCATGCAAGGCCACTCTACACAGAACAACAGCACATCCGTGCTCTTTACCGCAGCTAAACACCAGCAATCAAGGGAAGCTCAAACTCCTAGAGGCACATTTCTGTTCATTTCACAGTTAAAAGAGAAACATACACAAACCTTCACCACCATCATCAAAGCACGTTTCCTGTGTTTTCAACAGAATTTTGTTGTTCAGCTTAAAATCAAACAGGAATATAATGACTAAAATCAGATTTCACAACAGGACCTGCTTCTCAGGGATTCTCGCTAGTTAACAATGCAAACGTGAAACTTAAAAAAATAAAGAAACTAAAATAGATAAGCGTACATCAGGGGCTGCTTGCAACATGCATGTTTAAATGCAACCTAATTTGTGCAAGTTTTGATGTATTGCTGAAATCAATAACAAACAAAAAACATTAGTTCTGTATTTTAATATTAAATTTATTCATAAATTCCTTATTTTATTTATAAAATTATATTACACTGGTATGAAGTTTTAATTTAGAATTTAAAAATGTATATAATTTTTTTTATTGCATGCATATTTCATTCCTGTCAAGTGAGTCTATATATATATATATATATATATATATATATAGCCTATATATATAGTATATATTTTTTTTATTATACATAAAATCAAAATAGTTTTTTATAGCTATATTTTTTTTTAAAGCTATAGCTTTTTATAGACTGAAAAGTCTTCATATGAACATCTAAATCAATCCAAATGAAATTTCTATCCATTTAAAAGTAGAGTATAGATCTGTTAAATCAGTTAAAAAGCAAAATGTCATGTTAACCTTCGAATATGACTGTTTTTTTCAATCAGATTAAAAAATGAATGTGTGTGCATAAGAAAAATGAACAAGAACTGCATATTTTATATTTATATCAAACGCAAATTTTTTTAAGATATGTCACCAAGGTAAGAAAAATGCTAATTACAGTCATTAGTGACACATATTTTGGGATTTTGCAAATGAATTGAATTCACTGGCACTGACAAAATGAGTGCAAAAACATTCCCAGTGTTTGATGACAACAAACACAATAAATTATTTTTCGCTGGCCATGTGTCATTTGTACAATCAAGAAATAACAATAATAATAATAATAATAATAATAATAAATATATAGTTTTTTTTTTCATTGAACACTTTCATGAATGTACAGTAGATGGTGATATGCAATGCCAATATAAATAGCAAAACACTAGAAGAACAATTTTAACACTCTCAGTAAAACCTTAAAGCATCAAGTGTTGACCTTCTTTTTCAAAAGTCAAATTTTAATGAAATTTTGGTAATTTATAAAAGCTGAGGAAGCTATACAGATAAAGGTTTTTATTTTTAATGCATGTGTGTAATGCTGTCTCTAACAAATGGGAAATTGCATGTTGTGCGTGGCATTCATCTGGCGTTTCTAATATAATCCATTCTCGCATGGCCACCTATGGAGCTCTAGCAGCATGATTAATTTCAGCGGTAATCAATGATTATTCTACAAAGGCCTCATTACTGTCGACCTACTGCAGTTATTGTTGTTATTATTGAGTCGCACTATTTATCTCCACAATGAAACAGAATGAAGATGCTTCTTTTGACTAATGAAACACTTTTAGATAAATAAGCACTTTCAGATAAAAGAACAAAAAAAGGTTTGGACCATTTGAAACGAATAGCTTTGCGGGACGATAAGCACTTTTGGTAAACAACAAAAACAAACTTTTACCGTTTTCTCTGTGCCAGTAAAAGAATAAGGACCTTTCTTTCCTACATTTTCATTAGTGTAATGCCTTTACTTAATGCATCCATTTACTTTCGACTTTGTTATTGTCATAATGTCAATTGTTTAATTGTTTTTTACTACAGTGCCCTCCACTATTATTGGCACCCTTGGTAAATCTGAGCAAAGCTGGCTGTGAAAATAAATCTGCATTGTTTATCCTTTTGATCTTTCATTCAAAAAATGCACAAAATTCTAACCTATCAT
>JAUMHE010000042.1:18554848-18568238 GCA_032359235.1 Enteromius mattozi
TGATATATATATATATATATATATATATATATATATATATATATATATATACTGCATGAAGAATCAAACTGGGTCATCCAGAACAGACTTTCAGCCTGACTGGAGCCACAGCATGTTCCTGAATGTTCAATTTATTCATGCCTTGAAACTCGGACTGATCTTATAACTCTGACTTTTGATTGCAGGTTACGGTAGCTTGGAAAATCTTGAGACGCTGTTATGATCTCTTCAGACTTGTGATGTTACAGAGGTCTGTTTCTCAAGCTGAAGACTTCCCATATGCTCTCCAAACAACTGAAGCGCTGTCTGGGAGAAACAAGTGAGATTTTCGAGAGATCTCATTAGTGATTGTTGGCTCCTGTGGGGAGTGACCGAGACGCAGCACGGCTGTGGATGTGAGAAAAGTCTTCACGGAGACTGACAGTCTGTGTCCCTCTGAAAGCTTGCTGGACGCCCACTCACAGCTGCCTGTGAAGCGTCTCAAACGGCTGCAGATATTGTGTTTCCTCCTGCTCTCGGTGCTGTAAGCCACGAGAGGAGGAGGATGTGGAAACCGAAGCCTTGATGAGTCACCGTGATGGTGCACATGAAACGTAGGAGCAGGAATAGATAGCAACCATTCACTGCAGAGACATTCATTGAGATAAAACGCAATTCTGATTTCTAAATCCAAACATTTGCTGCTTTACATTTAGGAAATTTCACATCTGCTTTCATTGGCGATCACACAGACTATTTAAACTCGTTCTTAGTTCTGGTGTTGAATATGAACACAATATAAGGGGTGAAATACATGAATTTACATAGAAATGTTCAATAAGACAATTAAACGTACATGTACGATGATTCGCTTTGCATCAGTTTCAGAAAAATTAAGCAGTGCATCACTTGCTCAGCAATGGATTCTCTGTAGTGAATGGGTGCCGTCAGAATAAGAGCTGACAAAAGCATCCCAATAATCCACACCACTCCAGTCCATCAGTTAACATCTGGAGTAGCCCAGAGATTTGGATTATTGTGATGTTTTGATTAGCTGTTTGGATTCTCATTCTCACGGCACCCATTCACTACAGAGCATCCATTGCTGAGACACTGATGCAATGCTACATTTCTCCAAATCTGATGAAGAAACAAGAGAGTGGGGACATTTTTAGCACTTTGTTATTTTTGGGTGAACTAAAGCATAATAGCTACATGACTCAATCTGAAATGTCTGTTGTAACAGAAAACATTGCTATCTTTTTTTCTATATCTTTTGAATTGGACATGCTGATTCAACAACAAATCAGTAAACATCATCCGACACAACAAATAAATTGGCAAATTAGAAGTGACTGGTCTGTGCATTCATATAAAAAATGTTTTATTTCATGGGTGCAGGTTTATAACGTCTGTTGTTATATTTACCAGTATTATCCAGTATTTCTGAATGTAATATTTCTGATTGCTGGCTCTGTGATAAATGGGTTATAGTCCTCTATTATAAGTTGCTTTGGATAAAGGCATCTGTTAAATGCATAAATGTAATAAGAAAATGCAACTTCTACACAAACATTGCATTTGAAGGATTTCACCTTCGCTTTTAGATGAAAAATCTTTTTAACTGGAAGTACTAGAAGTTGATATGGACTGTTAAATGACAGTATTATTAAATTCAACCTCTGCTGAGTATAAAACCAACCAAACTCGATTATAAAACTCCCTATGCTGTTTGCCAGACATAAAAGCTGGGTATGTTAACATGTGAACTGTTTTCAGGATTACCTGTATTTTATGAGCAGAATCTATGCAAATCTGCCCTGATTCTGTGGCTCATGAGAATCAAAGCATATTATTATATGAATGCAGCATCTACATCATTGAAATTACCACTTCATGCAGCTCTGAGGCCTGCTGAATGCAACCGCACTTTAAAATGATTTTTCTCATGTAAATTTCCCCTGGGAGGGAGGGGCTTGATATAGTTCTCTTTTCAAGGGTTTATATCTATACGTCCTTTCTTCCGCTCATTAATCAAACGATGCTGTGACTTTCACAGAATACAAGTCAAATGCAGGATTTTGTACAAAACACACAAGCTTTTTGTACTTGACAGTTTTATCTATATTTATTAGTGGTGCTTTGAAGTCAAGTACCACTTGAAGTAATAAAACAAAGATTATCAGAGTGTGTTTTTAAAAGAAAACACTATTTCTGCTTCAAAATCGAGTTCAATGTTTCTCTCTAATTGTTTGTAAAAATAACTAGCAATTTCGGAGTCAAAATTTGGCATTAAACAACCATTAACTATTAAACTATCATTGCATCACTTGCTCACCAACAGATGCTTAGCAGTGAATGGGTGCCGTCAGAATGAGAGTGCAAACAGCTGATAAAAACATTCCACTCCAGTGCATCAGTGAACATCAGGAGAAGAGAAAAGCTAAAACAAATCCATCTTTAAGACATTAATAAAGTAATCCTCTAGTAAAAATCAACCAATATATTAGTTGAGAGCTGTTTTGGACTGTTTAGGCTCTGTGCAGATGTGGTTTAAAGTTAAAACCATCTCAATGATGGATTAGTTTCATCCTTTGTCTTCTCCAGATGTTAACTGATGGACTGGAGTGCTGTGGATTATTGTGATGTTTTTATCAGCTGTTTGCACTCTCATTCTCACGGCACCCATTCAATACAGAGCATCCACTGCTAAGCAAGCGATAGAATGCTTCCTTTGTTCCAGAAACATATATTTTACAGTAAATTTCTTATTGCTTTCAACTGTTTTGATGCTGCAGTGTGGCTATTTCCCCCGGGCAGGCACAGAGGTAAATAAAGGTTACTTCGGTCTGCTTTCATATTGAGAGCATGCACGCATCTGCATGCGTACGTGTTTGTACAAGCATGACCATTACTCTAGCTGTCTTTTTTTCCCATCCCCAGCGTGCACGTATCTCAGTGGAGATGCACTTCAGACGTACACCCTCCGCACGGCACACCACATAAATCTTTTAATACTCCCACCACTGAGATTCTTCACCGCAACTCAGAGAAATCTCTTAATTATGGCACTTAACATAGCACACGATAGCTGCAGCCACGCCGCAGAGCGCATAATTCACTGCGCCGAGAGCCCAGACCTCAAAAACACTGAGCGTGAAGATGGAATGAAGACAGAATGTTTTTATATCCGTGATGCTGTGTGAGGAATCACAAAGAAGGGCTCTTGAGAAAAAGCCCATAAGCAGTTTCTGTACCACAAAAGGACAAAATAAAATGAATGACAATTTCAAACTGGAGTGCATGAATGTGGGTATTTTTAAATAATTAACAGAATATCAAGCTCAGTGTCTGAACTTGACTATCAAAAAGAGCTGTAATATGATTGCAAAATTCAGAGGCAAAATTTAGGACAACTCAGCTCAGGCTGCTTAAATTCACTTTTTAGGCGAGGATGAAAATCTGCTTGTGAAGTGTTTTTGTGCCCTGGTTTCAATCATTCTTTTCTGAGGACACAATCTTTCAGTGGACAACTGCAGACTTCTATACTCAGGAATTATTTATACACACGCGTGCACTAAATTTAAAGAAAGAAAGTGTTTTTTACACTCTTGGAAAGTCAAGATTCTGAGAACATTACACATTTGATTTTTTCTCCTATAATAACAGAACGTTCTCAAAGCTAGGGAATGTTCATTCAAAGCTATCTGGTCTTAAACAACCTTCAAAACATTAGCATAGACATGGAACATTGTATTTCTTAATGTCTTAAATGTTACTACTTTTTCAGAATGTTCAGAGAAAAGTAACATTCCCATCCCCCAAAATTCCCTTCATTTTTTTTTTTTTTTGTCAACATATTTCACAGCCATTAGCTTTAACGTAAAACAAGAAATTAATGTTATACTTGACAATGGAAACTTAATGTCCTTTTTTTCAATGTTCACCTTAAAACTGCTCCTTTTATCAAAACTTATCTATGAAGACAGTCGCCAGCACAATCTAACGTTTCTCAACCACTAGGGGGCATCAACAAATTTACAAAGGACACAAAATTATTCTAAATAATCTGAAATATGTTGCTGTTAAAAAGACTTAATTAAAAGCTAAAACCAGCTAAATTTAAAATGCATGACATGTAAACTAACACTATATGCTGTAATGTTAGTCATTTTCAGCCCCAGAGGCGCCAAATGAGTCCTGAGGCCTTCAAGAGGTCTATTATTTTGAACAATGGAGAGCATCACAAAGATCTCAGGAAGGTTGAAAAAACACTAATCTAAGATTTAAAGAGATGCATTTCATGCTGAAATGTCATCGACTGAGCCAATGACTGTCTAGGCAGCTGGCATCTGTTCTGGACGCAGCCAATGTGTGTAATGGAATTAATTGACTACTCAAATCAACCTAGTATTTAACATGGATATGATCACTGAAACAGCTGGTCAACCATTAAAATCCATAAAGCCAATCCAAACAAATCATACAGCTACACAATGCATTTCTGAAATGATCAGTTTGATGGCATGGCAGTATAATCAGGTTGGGGAAATTAGCACTCGCCACCAGCCAAACATGGGTATTTTTTACATTTTCCCTTATCTAACATCCACTACGATAGGCAACATCATGTCAGATCGGCTGCTGACAAATAAGCTTCAGTCTTCAAAAATAATCCGAAAAAAAGGAAAGATGTCCAGTTGCTTTGCATTTGCATTGAACGTGCATTTCAAATGAACACATCCAATAGATGAGATTCCCACCCTTAAAATAGCTTACAACAAATCTATTAGACAAATAGCTTTAGGGACTTAAACAACAGTGGTTTAATTTCATAGACAAGGCTAGCTATTTCATGCACTTAAAAAAAAAGAACAAAGGCTGGTGAAACTCTTCTTTCAGCAAAACAGTTCATTTGTCACCCTGCCTAATAAGTAGAACTAAACAGACTAAGACAGGCAGTAAGCCCAAGACTAATTTAAAGAAAACCCCAATGCTTCTTCCCAGAGTAAGATCTGAATGGAAGCGAACAGAGAGATGCTTATACACTTGAAGTGCGAAGGACTGAGGACTGAACAGCGCTCTACCTCCACCTGTCGTTCTGCCAAAGATTCCCATCTAGAACGCGAGCGTTCTAATGAACGAAGCTGTTGTACAAACGCGCGAAGTCTAGAAGTGAGCGAATTATTTTAAAGAAGGGGGCGTTCCGATCACCTTCGTTCCGTCTCTCTTTCTCACGCGATGAAACTCTCAGTCACAAAATCTACCCGATGCACACTGTCCACAGAAACCAACAAACAGCTTCTGAAATAAATCAGTCGCGTTGTAAATAAACGCGATGAAGTGTCACCTCTCCAAACGCGCGTGCCAGAATTTAATAAGCGTTCTTCAGACTTTACGACCCTTATAAAACATTACGGCGCACATTCTTATGAATAAATCCATCAAGTTACAAGAGACTGATAAAAACTGAGAACAAGCTGGACCAACAAATACAAATCCATCAAATGGTGAGGAAAACGACAATTGCGCGTTTTAAATATGTCACACTGGGAACGAAATAACGGGTGAAAGTATGAGGGGACGTATTTACGCACTTTGATGGATTGCTGTGTTAAACTAAATCATACTTCATAACATCCGATCAGCTAAACCCTATTGATGTTTTCCTCAGAAGATGGACGTTTAACTGCAGAAAACGAGCGTTTACCCAAATCACCATACATTATCGCCAAGGAATCAACAGTAAACAAGCGTTTATTCTCCTCACAGGATCTTCTCGCCAAAATAGCAGCACAACTGTTGTTTTTCATCCCGTGTCCATCCGTACAGCACCCAAAACCACCCATTCTCCCCTCAGTCAAACAGAGCCGAGCTGCCCAACTTATGCCCGCTGTTTGACCGCCCACTCAAACGTGTAAATGCTGATGTGTTTACCTTGACAGCCGCAGAGCAGCAATCCCAGCAGACAGGTGTATTTGAGGATCATTTTTAGCAGGAGATAGTGACGGACAGCCGCTTGTGTCGCGAGTTGAAACCTCAATGAGCCGAATGAAAGTAGCGAAAGCAGCTCTCTCTCTCTCTCTCTCTCTCTCTCTCTCTTTCTCTCTCTCTGTGTGTGTGTGTGTGTGTGTGTGTGTGTGGCTAGATCTCGAATGCGAATCACTGCGATCTGTCAAGAACATGTACATGTCCTCTAAACCTCTCAGCTCTAAAAATACTATTTTGTAAAAACAAACAAACAATAAATAGACCATTAAGAGCTCTCTCGCTATATTTTGTATTTATGTATTTATTTATTTATTTAACTCAGTGGTTCTTGTTAAATAATACAACAGGATATACAAAAAGGCAGTGCAAAAAAATAAAAATAAAATAAAAAAAATAAACAAATATTAAAGGAATAGTTCAACCAAAAATAAAAATTACCCCATAATTTACTCACCCCCAAGCCATCCTAGGTGCCTTTCTTCTTCACTGACTTCAGGCAATGGTTGTGTGCATGTTCGCGAGTGAGTCAAGATCCGGCTTCTTGGCTGACCTCTGACTCAAGGTATAATGTATTACGCAAGACGCAAGCCACATTCATTCTTATAATGAAATCCTCTGACATTTTTTTGGACTTGTCGTTTTCAACTTTTAATTCATTACCACCGTTTAGTACTGCTCTATTCTTTTTTAAGCTTACGTTATGAAGGCAACTTATGTCATACATCATACGTTCTGTCAGAGGTCAGCCACGAGGCCGGAACTAATTAAAACGGTTAAATTATAAATTGTAGTAACTTATAAAAAAAAAAAAAAGTTGCATTAACTTTGGAAATTGGGCAGTAGATTTCTAGT
The DNA here is from genome assembly GCA_032359235.1 of Enteromius mattozi. Lineage (NCBI taxonomy): Eukaryota > Metazoa > Chordata > Actinopteri > Cypriniformes > Cyprinidae > Enteromius > Enteromius mattozi. The sequence continues at coordinate 18,561,671 of JAUMHE010000042.1, forward strand.
TACCAGCATACTTTGACTGGGTAAGGGAGTAAATATTGAAAATAAGTGTTACTGCATGTGTTTTTACTTAATAGAATGACCTGTTACTGTTTAATGCTGTTTGTCACATTTAAGTTTCTTCTAAATTGTACATAAAAAGTGAAAATTTTTATCAAAAAGTTTCTACACCAAATGTAATTTTGGACCTTATGAGCAATGGCAATGCTAGTAATTGTTCATTCACTATGCTAGTCAGCACAAATCCAAAGTTCTTTCATGAAACTCTAGATGGCGTAGTCCTATAGGTCTAATTCAATATGATATAATAACATCACCACAGCTGATTGGTTGTTTATGCATCGTCAGCCAATTACCCAGTTAGTGCTTGCCGTAGCAGTTGCAGCATACTTCAGAACCCCCCCACCTTCCCCAGCTCCGCCTGTATAGATATTTCATGTAAGCTATATACAGGGGTTATTAATATGTGTTATATGTGCAGCAGCAGTATTTCTTACATGCTCACAGCAGCATGTTGTGGATGTTTTGACAGTAGCAAGTTTGCAGCAGCTTAAATCTATTCCACCAAAGCCCAAACATATTGACATGATCATGTACATTAAGAAATTAAGTTATCAACTTACACATTTGTGTTAATGCTACAAATTAAGTTGGTCTAACTCAGCTGAACATTTTTATTAGAAGCTGTCGTAACTCTGTTGACATGAAAACAATACAAAATGTTGTGTAGTTTGTTTCATGAAACATGAATATTTGGTCTTCATTTACTCACGTGTCATATAAACCAGTTTTGGAAGTGTGAGGAAATAATCACTTACTATTCACTGAAAGCTTCCCCTTCTGCTGAAAATGTCAAATCTCATTTACTGCATGTAATTTACACTGCTTCGTTTCAACTTCAATCTCATCCCTGACTCTTGTGCTGTTTGTCTAGTTCTGTCACAGGGACAGGTGTGATTTCTCAGCCCACATATTGCAGTGATTTTTGTCAGGTACAAGACACATTTTATCTGTGGTAAAATAATATTGCTCGCAACACCAGAACTCCTAAAAATAGGCTATGTGTTACATAGAATTTCTTATTTGGCCAAACCCAAAATGCAGCGTGGAATAACTTGCTTTTACGACATTGCCACTTTTATTTCTATTCAAAGTTCAGTTGGAAAATTGGATGTTTTGCTGTAAGATTCTACTGTTGAGGTATACAGTCTCAAAAGTGTACAGTCTTGCCAGACATGTTTGTTTTTAATACATCCACTTGTGTGATGTAATTTGCTTTTCTCTCAACACTTACACTGAAGTAATTTCAAGGCAAGACTCTACAGGCATGATTTTTTTTCATGCACCGGCCAATTTTGAGTTTCAATAACGGACTAGTGGACAGAAAACATCCAAAATACATACTTGAGTGTTTATTTTCTGCTACTTTATCCATTTTCGTCTGTAGATTTCCATTACAATGTAGGCCTGTTTTGTCTGTTTTCTCAAAAATGTGTTTGCATTTAGCACTTACTTACACCAAATTTAACAATATTATTCTTGTACTGTATATGTTCTGTTCTTACTGAGGTGTTTATTATTATATTATTTAGATGATTTAAACAACATTTTATAACCAAAAAATATTTTTTTTTCTTTTCTGTCTGACAGTTATTTCTGATTTATGGAGTGATCAAAAGAGAAATACAAAATCTGAACAAGAATTTGAAACTGGCTTTAGTTTAGATTAATGTTCTGCAAATGCAAATTAATGCAAAGCTTATTTGATAAATGCCTAATTTGCAAATGTAAACAGACATATATGAAAACTTGTAATACAGAAAAATATTAATAATGTACTCTGTCTAATCAACTGTATGGTGATAGAGTAGTTAACAATGTTATATATTTGTTGTCTTTTAAGTAAAATTAAGTACGTTCAGGTTGTACAAGTCATTTTTTAATCCTGTCTGGTTAAATCTTCTATAACTTGGATTTCATTTTTTTGTGTTTCCATAAACTGTTGTATTAAAGAAAGTAAATGATATATCAACAAACCCCTCAGTAAAATCCTTCAGATTATAGATATGAATAAAACTCTAAGTTTTGGTGTATGTAAGTGCTGCCAAAGTGGAGAAACAAACTCATTTTGACAAAAAAAAATCTATGTATTGCAATTGAAAACTATAGGCACAAATAAATAAAGTGCAATAATACAGTCAAGCGAATGATATATGAACAAACCCCTTAGTAAAATTTTTCAGAGTGGTGACATGAATAAAACTGTAAATTTGGTATATGTAATTATTACTGAATTGGAGAACAAAACTTTTTGTAAATTGTAAACAGACAAAGTACAAAAATAAAACCAGCTAATTGATATATGAACAGACCCTTCATTAAAAACCTCTGGAATATAGATAGGAATAAATCTGTAAAGTCTGAGGTATGTACAGTAAATGATATTGAAGTAGAAATAAAACTAATTTTGAAAACCACTGTTGAAAGAGAAGGAGAAGTCTCTTCAGTAAAAACCTGCAGAATATAGAACTGTAAAGTCTAATGTAAGTGCTGCTGAAATGGAGAAACAAACTCATTTTAAGAAAACAAACATGCATGAATTACAATATATATTACAATTGAAATCTGATGTTAAAATTGGTTAAATTATTTTATTTATTTTATTAATGATTTCTAACCAAATTACCATTTTTTATCCTTTATTTCCTCCAGTGTTTCCTCCCACTAACCAACTAAACCCTCCCAACCCTCTCGAGTGATTCCCGAGTGTCATGTTACTTCAATCACAGCGCTGTTCACCTGGAAACATCTGTTCTTCTTTGCTCTGGGTCTGATTTGATGAACCTGTGCTTTGGCTTGTATGAACATGATGCTCGATCTGCTTCAAACACACGTCAGGCTTGTTTGGAGACCAAGCAAACAGTAGAGATTCTAGGTCCAGGGCTATCATTAGAAACAACAGGTTTACTGAAGTCAAAAAGCACCGTATGAGAGATAAACAAGCGCTTCCGGAAGGATTTTAGAGGAGTAATAAAACGGGATCGTGGAGTTAAAACTGTCACACTGCTGGAAAATGTTATTATCTACTAAATGTTTAATCAGGGTGGGTTAATTTTTTCAACATTTTCACTAAAGATGTAACATGTATAAAAAATACATGTACATGTTTAATTGACGTGCTACATTTAGTGGAGTATATGGGGTAAATGGAAACCAGTTGTTTTAGATTTAAAGTGAAAAGGTATCACAGCTTAATTGTCTTGTTAAATTGACATAAAAGTTGATTTCCTGATAATAATAATAATAATAATTTTCTTGCAATGTTGACATTAACCATTATTAAAACTTAATTTTCTTGTGATTGTGACATAAAAGCCATGAAAGCCATTTGAACAATTACATTACTGCTTTATTCATTGACAGAAGTAACTTTTGTTATGATGACATGATAATAAAAAAAAAGACTATGTCAAAATCATGATAGCAAAAAAACAACTTTTGCTATATTGAGATCACAAGAAAATTAGTTCATGATTGTGAAAAAAAAAAAAATATGTTGTCAAGATCATGAAAAAAAAAAGTGCTCACAAGAAAACAACTTATGTCAAGATCTCGGAAAAAACATGATTATGAGTCATGCTTATGAGAAAGCAAGAAAGAAGATTAATAATTCATGTCCTCTTATGTGAATACCAGATAAAGTCAAGTGTACACTTTTTGACATATTAGCATTTTTAACAGAAGAGATTTTGGATTTCTCTTTTTAATCACTCCATATAACATAAAGTGACGTTGCAAACTAGTTTCGGAAGGAGCGTGTACGAATCAACCGCAGCAGGCGCCGCATTATCTAATCAACCACCTCATTTCATCCGTCCAATCAGATCCATCATACCCACTATAAATAAACCCATTTCCTTCCCTTCCGCATCTCGTCTTTTGCACACCACTCCTCCGCCCCTTCTCCATCCGTCTCGTGCCTTCCTTCATGGGGGGGCACGCAGGGTCCGAGCCGGACGCCAAGCTCTGCCCTCGCTAGGGTTCAAATCACTAGTGCTCGGAGTCCGCTGACCTCCCGGCTCGTCCCCCAGACAGCACACCAAACTCGCTTACTATTGTACTATGAGAAAGCGTGAACTCGTGAAATACTGTCAACAGACAGAAAAAAAAGAAAAACAAAATGATCATGCTTTTATAAAAAAAAATATTGTTTAAAATCATACAAATGATATGAACAACCCCCTCAGTAAAAACCTTCCAAATATAGACAGGAATAAAATTGGTAGTTTTGCTGTGTGTAAGTGCTGCTGAAATGGAGAAAAGAAAACCTCTAAAGATATGTACTGCTACAGATATAAAATATAAACTGCAATAAAATAAACACTTGAGTGTATTTTCCATGTTTTCTTTCCAAGTCGGAAAATCAATTTATCACAAGCCAAAGAGGCCAAAATCTCAACATTTACCAATGCATAAAAAACAATGTCATGCCTGAAGAGGCTCGCCTTAAAAACACTTTGATATCAAATGTGAAAAAAATCAAGAATATCTAAACAGAGAGTGATTGCCTAATGGCGTCCTAATGGCAATTTCTAAAAGTAAAGAAAAAAATGTAATAAATAATTCATGAAACAGTAAAAATGCAAAAGGGTCAAAGATGAGACAATTGTGCTATTCACATGAAAATGAGTTTACAAAAGTGATTTTATACATGTATAAAGCATGTTAAATGGACATAAAGTGGCCATTTTAACTTTTGTGGGGAAAAAAAGAAGTCAAAATATGGGTGAAATAATGTTCCATGAATTTTAAAAAGTGCAGGTCAGAATAAGTATGTTGTAGGAATCATACTGCTGTTTGTTTAATTTTTACATAAATATAAACAAACACAACCTTTTGACTTTAACAAAAAATATCAAATCATGGTTTTCACCAACTGGAATAAACAATCGGCTGTATAAAATGCACAAAATATGTGACAACATGCCCCAGCTGGGTATTTGGTTAAAAATCCTGTCGTGGACTTTTTGATTCAAAACTCATATCTCAGGTCTTCCTTATTATTCCGCCCAAATGACACGGCATCTTCATTTCGTATGCCGTGAATACGAGCGTAATTTGTTTGGTAAGGTGAGAGATGACAAAATAATTAAGCACAGATCAGGCCCCTGTGCAACGCGTGCAAGATGAAACTAAATATCAAAGAACATTTATGAGAAATAAATCAAAACACGACTCAATAGGTCACATTTAAATTATGAGTTACAAATCATCTCCTCCCAGTCACAGCAGCTGAAATTAGTATCATTGCATATTAATAATGGCGTCTTTATGGCTATGATTATGTATATGGACATCACCCTGTGCTCTTGCTGAAATGCTTTTATTGAATGCAATAACAGAATATTGTAGAAGCGTGGAAATGACTGTAATAACAGAAAAACAAGCTCACAGTAGCTATTAAATTATTCTGCTGCACACAACAGCGTTTCAGTCGCCGGGATCATTTCAGGTGCGATGAGAAATCAGCCTAAGAAAACATCTAGATTGAAAATATAGTGATGAAAATATTGACGTGCGTTTTCTAAAGGAAAAAGCTGTGTGTGTAAGACAGCAGACTTGCATTTTAATATATTAATGCAATATAAAGTATAACTTGTATACACCTGTATAGCAGTAATATTAATAATAATAATAATAGTAAAAAAGTTACTTTATAAAACACTTTCAAAAAAGCTTACATAAACTCTAACGACTGTTTTAAACTGTATACTCTTTTAATGTTCCAGCTAAAACTTCAGACTCATAATAGAAACAGACCTAAAAGTGAGACACAACAAATACTGAAACCGAAATGTTAAAAAGCTGAATTAATGGAAATTACTGGAAAAAATTTTTTTTAACTCCTGTTATTTTGATGATGTTCCAGACTTGCTTTCTTGCAGGGAAACACAAAAGGAGAATTTCTAAAGCCCAATTTCCATGTTCTTTTGCACTGAAGCTCTAAAGAAAATATTTTAAAAAAGCACCACAGAAATATTTCTTTTTTTGAGGGAGCTATTCATTTAAAGGGGTCATATGATGGGAGTGTCTCTGGAGTGTTACCAGCTGTTTGTGCATATATACGATCTGTAAAGCTGCAAAGACTTAAGTCTCAAACCTAAAAGACATCCTCCTCGTTTAAACACACCCCTATAAATCTACATCACTGTATGGGAAGATCTGCTTAATGTTTACATAAAGAAAGAAGGCATTACTTTTATTCTTACTGTTGTTGGCATGGAGACGCTCTGTGTTTCCAAATATGGTAAGGGGCTTGATGCTTGATGCATTCGGCCAATCAAAGCGGACTGGATAGCTGGCCAATCAGAGCACACTGTGTTTTTTAGAATGAAGAGTAAAAATCAACGGTCAATAGTCTGTGCTTTGAACCTTAAACCATGTACACACATTGCATTACACCAAATACACTAAATATTTTTTGCTACAGTGTTCTCCACTAATATTGGCACTCTTGGTAAATCTGAGCAAAGGTGGCTGTGAAAATAAATCTGCATTGTTTATCCTTTTG
>JAUMHE010000042.1:18568338-18585889 GCA_032359235.1 Enteromius mattozi
TTGTAATGATGTTTTGCATTAACGTTTTAATTGTTTTATAGTTTTATTATAGTATTTGAGTTTTATTTATTTTTGTACACAGAGTTAAACTAAATGAGAAATGTCGATTTGCCAATTAACTGACAAAAAAAAAAATAAATAATAATAATAATAATAATATTTTAGTTTATATTTTTACTTTTTAACATTTTTCAAGGTTTTAGTTTAGTTAACCACAACAACCAGTCCTTTTGTGCCTTTGATTCCTTCTAAAGTCTGTCTAAATAGACAGCTCAGCACATTGAGTCATGCATCCTTCAGAAAAAAAAAAAATATGAAAGTGTCCTTGTAAGTTTGTCCTCTGATGGTTATTGTGCACAAGAACAGTGTTCTGATGCACATCAATAGCACAGTTATGAGAGATCTCCGATATAAAGCTGTAATTAGATCAGTAACAGGCGACAGCAGCAGATCTGAGAGCGAGGTGTTTAAAGCTTCAGATGAAGGGTGAGAGCAGAAGGGCATCCAGCTGAATATGCTGCTATACGTACATGATAAGAGACCAAACCCATCTCAGATCAGAGTCAAAATATTAAAGAACATTTTCTATTTTGGAAGAGGCGTCTTTTCTCATTTCCCCTTTACAAGCACTGCTTTATCTGTCTTTCTGTTTCAACCACATGTGACCCAAAGATCTCACATTGCATAATGTCTTGTAGGAGATAAAGGAATGGTTCAGGCAAAAAGGAAAACGCTGTCATCTAAACTCATCATCATATGACTTTACTTCTGTTAAGCAGAATCTAATTCTAAAGAGGACACCATAAAAGTAGTTTATAGCAAAATTTCATTTTGAGCTGAACTAACTCTTTAACTTTCAAGCATATGATACATAAAATATCAATTTAAAATTTCAACAGTGGCAAAGTTCACAGACATAGTACCAAAACGGAGCATGCATATATTTCAGAAAAAGACAATGAGGGAGTAATTGAGCATGTTTCTCTGTTAATTATCTCTCAGTTCTTGCATTCAGAGGAAATGTTCCACTGGTGTTGAAATAATAGCCGTTTGTTTTGTCTGCCTTAATTATGCTCATTTCACTGAATCATGGCTGATATTACGCTGCCAAGAACCACTGCAGTCCCTTTAGACATGATAACTGATCAGGATGTGTTAAAAATGCTGTTCTTTTCATTTTCTCATCAAAACTCATATCCAATCTCAGCTCCAAAACACTAGCCATCATAGTTCACTCACACAATAAAGAGTTTCTACAGTAACTTATTAGACTTATTAGATTGCTTGCAGATCTCTCGTTATGCTTTATTATTGTCAAATCTTGGATTCAGTCTTTTTGGCAACCTTAAGCGCCACAGTATTGGAGTGAAAAATTATATAGGTTCATAAGCTCAGATCAGACATCTATCAGTTCAAAACACAAAACCTGTGCTAATTGAAAGAAAACATGTTGATAAAATATATTAAATACAAATACTTAATAATAGTTTAGCTTAACAAGGATTTTTTGGTAATTTTTGCTCAGAAAAACCATAAGTGGCAAGTGCAACAAAGAGAAGAGAAAATATCATCCTGTTGATTAATCATTCACTAATTATTATCAGTAGGGCAGAACGGGGCTATCTTAAGAGAAATGTGCTATTCACTGTGTCTAAAATGTATACTTTCAGAAAAAATATATATATTGTATTGAACATTAAAAGAGCAACAGATTTTGTGTGAAAATAAACTGTTTATTTAGTTTTATCTCATAAATGTATGCAGTGGCAAGAGGGGCCTTTTTTAATATATATATATATAAAAAAAAGGTCAAAGTTAAAAATGTAGCAAAGTTTGTATAATAATTATTATTTTGAAAAAAAAAAATTGTTTGTGTTCAATAAATATACGGTCATTACAATATGTTAATAGAAAAAGTATATATTTTAAAGTTCAGAAACAAAATCATTTTAATAAGTAAACACTCTGAAAGTATGGAAGGAGATCCAGTAATAGTTTAACATATATTTACAGTAGTAACAACAAATGCTATTTTATTGTATGATACGAATAATATCATGTTTTTAAGTATGATGGTTTCATTCCAAACATGGTGGTTATCTCTAATATGAACACCCCACATTATATGATATTTACTACCATCTGAACCTAACCATGTCATGTCAGCAAATGGAAAAGTTAGCCATCTATTAATTATCATGTTAATTACTGTGCACCTTCAACCCCAACTGTGCACCTTTTACCACACATACCATACTTTTATATATTCTTTCATTGTTTAAAAACTGTTGCTTTAATTATTGTAAACAAAACTGAAAATCATAAAAAAGACTTTTGTCTCAAAATAGATGCATTAATTTCAGTGATTGTCATTTGCTATTTTAATGTACATCTTTAAAAAACGATCGCATCAAAGATCAGACAAATAAACATGTGCATGTTAAAAAGCGGATGTTTTGGAAAGTGCTACGCCACGTTTTTGTGTCATCTAGTGGTTTAGATGAAAATAACATCAAAGGAGCCTTTTACTCACTGTACCCCATTGTTTTGTATGTTAATTTGCTGCTTAATTATTAGGATGTGGAGGGACACACGGTTACTTGACGACCAAGTGTTATGACCTTCTGCTTGCAGACATTTCATTATCCACAAAACCAGCTCCGACTTTCTCTCCAAAACTTTTCCAATCTTATTCGACTTGTCAAGAGGCCTCAGCGTGCTCTCTGCAAATATTGCCTGGGCCGCACACGAGTTGCTTGAGCCAGCGAACAACTGAACCAACTGTGAGACCAAATTGAAGAGCGTTATAAAACATGCTCTGGGGTTTTGTGCTGCTCTCATAGTATTCTAATGGGTTTCCAATATAAGCAGCGCGGCGAGGAACACGCGGGTCTATTGGGTTAGGAATTATTCTGATTTAAAAGCAATTATGCCTTTTTTCCCCATATGCCAGCAGAGGCTTTGAAAAGAAAGAAACAGAGAAGCTTATTCATCTCTAACATTTAAAGCTACAACAAGCAGCAACCCTTCTAATTGGTTTACCCGGTAAGCTGTAATGCTTACGCATGCCTGCTTTTTATCAAATCAATTACGATTACAGGCCAAACGTCATGTTGCATAATTAATATTCATGACATAAGTACATTTCCCTTGACTATAGTTAATCAGTCAATTCCCAATGAAGACTGACAACCATAATCCTGAAGAGAGATCCACCAATCAGATGGAAGCACTAATCACAGCAAACGAGCGAAGCAGAAAACCATCCATGATGCACTGCAAAATATGTACTCAAATCAGAAACAACAGTACAGAAAATGACTAAAGGACATGCTGAACTGCAAAAAATCTGTTGCAATCCTACATGTTTGTGTATATTTTGTCTGCTTGCATCAAATCAAAGTATGTTTGGTTCACTTATGCGGTGCATTCCTCTTTAAAACAATAACCTTAAAGAAATGTAAAAAAATGAATTGACCAAATTGTGCCAAGCGTGCATAATGAAGCTGATTGACAAGATACTATAATTGACCTTTTCAAGGGCAAAGATTTTACTGTACTCTTGAAAATAACACCGCAGCTCTCCAGAATGCTGCTTCCACTTTTGGCGTTTCAGTTAATCGATGTGATGATAGATAGTTCAGCGCATCTATGAAGTTGTTACAACGACCACCGAGACTCAAAATCCGTGAAGTGCTTTTTTAAAGCTTTTAATCTTGTTGAACGGTTGACTGTATAACACGTTTGATGGCTCTCAGCTTGTTCTCGAGTTGCCAATTGACCTTGCAGAGTAAAGCGGTGGGAACATGTTTGATTGTTTTCAATCGTTTTCTCTTCACTTCACTGTTAGCTTTATGCAACTAACTGATGCTGCAAGGTCGCCCCCGACCATTCAAGGGATTCACGAAAATCAACTTGAGAAATAAAATTAACTTCTTCAGATAAAATTGCAATTCAAAACGTTTTCAAATATGTTAATAAGAAAAATCTGTATTTATCTGATTGAATGCATGTTGGTTCTTTTTAAATGGACTGTGATTTTAGATAGCTAATTTGTAAATTAAATGAAAAGTTAATTTTAAATACTCTTCTCAAGCACACATTCAGATACATTCTCTCTTTATAGAGTGAAAGCATCCTGTGTGTAAACACACCCTGTGTTTTTGGGAATACTAAATATTCTTAGCTTTTTACTTCATTTGGAAAATGAGCAGAAAATTAAATCTTTCCCCATTAAAATAGTAGTAGAATTCTGGAAATGTTGGGACAATTTCTTTTTCAATAAAATGATATCAATTAACTTAATTAGTTGCTAGATGTTCTCCCAGCTGAATATTTTCAAAACGTATTGCTTTTTCAGCCTCTGTTGCCCTGTTTCAGCTATTTTGAGATCTGTGAATTGTGAATTCAGGTTGTAAATTGTGCTCCCAGGATGCTAAAATGGACCTTGCTTTAAACCCATAAAATACCAGAGATGGAAGTGAGGACATCAAATCTCAAAGAAGAGATTTAAATTTGATCCTTGTGTTTTCTGACATGGTCATGGTCGTTTGGTGGGTAAAAATATTCACACATGTAACTTTCCATTACTTCATTATTTATGATTTTGTGAAGTTTTTAAAGTTTCAAAATACGTCAAAAACAAAGTAGAAAGACAAAAAAAGGTTTCTATAAAAACAAATATTTACTGTTTTTGTCTTGCATCACATGCAAATGTGTAATAAAGAAAGATGGGAGGTTTACTAGAAACGTATTTTAATAAATAAAATAAAATAACTAAAAGATACTTACAAACGAAATCAACCGAATTAAAGAAAATATTTAAAATGTTTTAGGGTTATTACAAAACAATTTCCATTCGTTTTTTACGAATTTGAATTGCAGCATTGTTTGCATCTCAATTCAAATTCAGTAGATTACCATATCAGCCATTTCCTATGTTACACATTAAAAATATAGTAGTCTCAATTTTTTAATAAATGTACTGGAAATCTTGTTTACAAACACACTATGACACACACATACACATTATGTCTTAACATAATCTTTTTTATCGCATATCCCACCAGTATCCATCATTCTCCAAATCTGCCTAACCCTCAAGCTTTGCTTGGCCATTGGAGGTCTGGCAACCAAAAATGAAGTGCTAATAAGGAGAATGATCTATGGAGCGATCTTCCTCCAGGCTCATGCATTATAAATGCTAATGTCTCCCTAAAGCACGGCCTCCCTTTGGTGCTAATTGCTGTATGAATGTGAAGAGGCAAAGAGAGAAACAGAGAGAAAAATGTCAGAAAGTTGTAGCTGGATTGGCCATCTGTTCTCAAGGTCAATTTTCACCTAGCAAACGCATCCGTCATGCCCCAAACCCGGTAAACAAGCACAAATTACGCCACTGTTTCCCACTTTGTTATTGCACATTCAAAAGCCTCCCACTGTTTCAGAACACTTGCAGTCGCTGCGGGCTGCAGTCGAATCTATGGACAGGGACGATGCAGAAAACATCCTAACAAGTGGCTGTGAAATTATACGCTTTAACAATGCCGTACACATTCAGCTGCTCTTCACTCAGACATTTTTAGACTCTCACTCTGTTCATGTCGCTAATAGACCCCTTGTACATTTGTGCATCTAAATTGAACAGCGGTTGTGTTTTACTATAGAGATGCTAGAACACTTGGGTCTGTTTTACTGTTAAACGCAAAGTGCATTGTTAGCTCCCCTGATGAGCACTCAGCATCAGCGAGATGTTTATGGTGAATATTTTTACCCTGAAACAATCATTACCTTGACAACATAATGCAATTTTCATAATTACAGTACAAGTACTACTGATTCAGATTATAGCAACTGCGTATTGTGCTTTTCCCTCGTGCTTTAAATATCTTGATGTTTTTGTTTCAGGATAATTCGTAGACCAGACTTTTACTCAGTTTGATGCTATTCCCTGAGATTAAACAATCGCTAATCATCTGGCTGATGAAAAGTGTCCTACCATCCAAGCTCTTTTCAAGACTCCTCCTCGGCATCTGGTCTTCAATGAGCCAAAGAAGACTACATCAAAGCTCTCCTGATCTCACTGCACTGGCTCCCAGTAGCTGCCAGAATCATGTTTAAGGCTTTAACACTGCCACTGGAACAGCACTCACCTATCCTCAACGCTCTCCTGCGAGTGTATGATCCTTCCCGCCAGTCACGGTCTTGCATTGTTGCTTCTACACAATGAGGTACCAAGTTGCTTTCCAAAACCTTCACTCTTTCTGCTCATCTCTGGTGGAAAGAGCTGCCAACCTCTGTCTGATCTTCTGAGACCATCACAGCTCTCAAGAAAGCCACAAAAAACCCCCCAAAAAAACACTTATTTCAAGCATTTTACATTTTGTTAGTAGCCCTTGTACACTGTAAGATTTGACTGCTTCTTACAGTATGTTCTTCATTTATTTATCATCAGCCACTTTTTTATACAACATATTAAAACCAAATCCACAAAACACATCTAAAGCTTTACATTCTCTTTTAATATATATATATATATATATACTATTATTGTTATTATTATTATTTTTTTAAGAAAATAACAAAAATATTTTTAAGTAAATATTTAAATACTGTCAGTATTTTGGGGTTTGCCAAACACCCTAAAAGAACCACCTTTTCTTACTGTGAAGAACATTTTTCGGAATGCACAATATATTTTTGCCAATATGCTGATATTTTTCAAATCATTTGATATCATCAAACCATGTCTCCCCCGTGAAGAAATTATAAGCAAATCTTTTTCAAATTTGATTAGTTGTGAGTAAAACCTTAATTATTAGAATTGTTAAACATTATTAAAGTTATTTTGTTCATGAGAGTACATTGAAAGCTTTGAAAACAGTTAAAATAAAATCAGTCTCCACCGTTTCTTTTTTCAGATGGATGCAGATAAAACTTTAACATTTTATTTTTAGATTTAACATTAACAGATGGTATAAAGAAAAAGAGCTGTAAAAAAAAATCCACATATATTTTAGAGCTCCTTGTAGTTAGGTTTTCAACATTAAAAAAAAAAAAGATTCCAATCGATTCCAATTATCCTGATAATATCATGTATCTCTGCATTTTAATCAGCTAAAAAACTTTTTTTTAATAAAGAACCTGTTGTGCAATAGAAAAGCTCCATGGATGTTACTAATGAAGAACCTTTATTTTTAAAAATGAACCTAAAACCCTAATGCACAGTAGCAATATAAAAGCTGGCCTCAGCAAACACTTTGGATAATTCACTGATTACCTGAATTCTCATTAACTGATCCAACAGAAAAGTAAAGAAGCACATGCTGTAATTCCAGCTTCACTTTAACCCTGACTCAAGAACAGCCCGTGCACATTTCCCAAACGAGCTGAACTCCCCTCAGGCATCTGATGCAAAATATAAACTACTGCTTTACAAGTTCAACATCCACCTACGTTTCTTATAAAACAACATATTTAATCTTCTGCCCTATGCACATTTGTGTCAGGGATGGTGAAATGTTACAGAGACCTTTAGCACCATTTAAGCATCATTACCCAAGGCAATCTCCCTCTCTTGTGGTTTATACTTTTACCTTTTTTTTCAACTTTCAAGGAACTTTCAGCCATTTCCTATGTTACACATTAAAAATATAGTAGTCTCAATTTTTTAATAAATGTACTGGGAATCTTGTTTACAAACACACTATGACACACAAAAGAAAAAAATGCATCATTTTAACCAATACAACGTATTTTTGGCTATTGTTAAAAAAACAACCGAGAATAAGTCAAAAGGATCTGTAAGATGTTCGGGACTAGAGCTGTGCTAGGAATTTGACTGAAATGTTTATTTCGACTTGTTCGAATAACAGTTTTGCTGTCATAAACACACATACATACTAAAATATTTTGCTTATACTTTGTGTATTTTATTAAAATTGCCAATCAATAAATGTAACGTTACTAGCGGAACAAATTATGCAATTATGCAGCGTCATACAGTAACGTTACAAACTATAGGCTAGTATAGGCTAACGTTGCACAAAAAAGCCATAATCTGCTCATCTGTGTGAAAATAAACTCCATCCTCCACTCCTTAATTTATTAATCCCTGTCTTTTAATGTCGTTAGTATTGGGATCCTTTAATAATTCGGATTTCAACTATATTTTAAAAGTTAAAATTTTAGTTAGTCAAGTGGACCTAATGATGCAGTAAAGCGATAACGAAAGCTGATTGGCTAGATCGGTTACCTTCTAGATAATGATTGGTTACACGTCAGGAAGGCGGCAAATGCACTGATCTATATAATGATCTCTATTATAGATTAGTGGCTGCATTTTGTAGCACGTGACATCATTTGAATACGCATCCTGATTGGTAGGTTTACAGTCATGCCTTTTAAAATATATATATATATATATATATATATATTATTTTTTAGTACATCTAAATAATAGTAAATATTTATTTAATTAATCTAATCCAATCTAATAATAAATGTATTTTTAAAACATTACCCTTTTTTTAGTTCATTTTCAATACATTTATAAGGAGGCTCAGACTCTTGCTTTCTCTGACAGATTTTACTATTGTTTACTGTAATTGGACATCGCATTTAGTTTATACAGTAAATGATTATGTGCTAAATCATGGCCGCTGTATAAAGCTATTGTTGTTTAATTTTATATTTATGCATAAATTCCAGTATTATGTATAAGAGGCACAATTGCAAATATTGTGCACACAATAATTAATTTATGTTTCATTCTCTGAAATAGCATTAAAATGGACCATTTTGTTCAATATTTATGAGTGCTAACTGTATAGTACTAGAATGAAAGAACGTTTTGTATATGCCAATACATGTGAGCTAGCTGAAATGATCTTGGTCACGTTGAAATTGTGCTCAGTATGTGGGCTTAACAGTTGAAGATCTGGTTGAGCTTTGGGTTAGAAGCTGTGCTGGTGTGTGTTGGTCTCAGTTTGGATTGCTTTGAAACATCTGCCAGAGAGAAGCTTTTGGAAGAAGCAATGTCCTGGTTGGGATCTGTCTTTGTGGTCCATTTCACTGTCCTGGACCCATAGAGCTCAGCCAAGAGTAGGCACTCTCAGCCAAGCACTGCTTTGTTTGCACCATGCTAACATCAAACTATATTGGAATTGGGATGAATTGAGTCTAGTTCTACCTGTGAAGCGTTTCATGTCCGTCACTGTTGTGTTTCATTTCAGTTCGGATGTTGCCTAAGATGACATCTGCCTGTTTAGATAGTGAACATCTCAATATGGGTTTGGAACACAGTTTTTGTCTTTTCTCCAAGGCATTTCTTCCTATTTACAGCAGTTTCAAAGGCATATGTATCAGTGGTGTTATTCTCAAAGGAAATTTCTCTTTTCAGCCTTTCCTTCGTTTCTCTCTGCTGTAAGGCGTAAAGTGATTTTGTTGGCCCACAAATCTCCACTACCCTTCTGGTAACATCACCCTATAGATCACAGATCAAAATCTATGCACACTTAGGCCACCCAAGATAAGAAAATGAGCATTACATCACTTGCTTACCAATGGATGCTCTGCAGTGAATGAAAGTCCAAGCAGCTGATGAAAACATCATAATAATCCACAGCACTCCAGTCCAGTTAACATCTGGAGGAGACAAAAGAGAAGAAACAAATCCATCATTAAGACTTTTTTAACTAATAACACTCCTTCCAGTGGAAAAGTCTGTCTCCTGTTGTCTCTGACATCAAAATCCAACCACATATTTGTTTAGAGCTGTTTTATAAAAAGTGCTTGACTGTGCAGATTTCTCTCCTGATTCATACCAGACCATTTTTTCACTCGAGGAAGAATTATTATGGATTATGGACTCATATTGTAAAGTTAAAGGCGATTCAAGGTGTTAACTGATGGACTGGAGCGCTGTGGATTATTGTGATGTTTTTATCAGCTGTTTGGACTCTCATTCTGACGGCACCCATTCACTGCAGAGCATCCATTACTGAGATATTGATGCAATGCTACATTTCTCCAAATCTGATGAAGAAACAAACTCATCTACATCTTGGATTGCCTGAGAGTGAGCGCATTTGCAGCAAATTTTCATTTTTGGGTGAACTATTCTAAAAATGCTAAAAAGAAAACTGAACAGAGATTTCACATCAGATTAAAGTGATGGTTAATGATAAAGTGACCAGTCCCAACATTAGTCTTTTTGCACATCCCTCGGTTTGTTAGAGCTCTCAGCGTGTTTCCACAGCGGAGCATGAGCTGCGACCAACAGGTTATAGATACACCTGTGCTGCAGAGCAAGACCTCCTGCTGTCACCTCATTGATTTACAATGTCCACATGCGGCAGAATCACTGCTGCACTCGTCCACGTCGCTCCGCGGTTGCTAAGCAACTGCTTAACAAGACAGGAATTTGGGCAATGATATGCCAAAAGAAGACAAAATAAAACTTCAGGCCATATCTCAAGGGCAAAGGAAATTTCTGCTATTCATGCATTTAAAAAGTAGATCAGATCAAAATAAATGTTTCTATTATTAACCTCATTCAATGAGAAAATAACAAAATTACACAGGTAAAACTGTTTAAAATTATGTTTTATTATATATATATATATTAAAGTTCAAGAAGAGAGGAAAGTGGGAAGGGACCGTAGGTTGCTTGTGTAGGACTTCTAGTGATGCAGACCATAGTGAGCAAATAGGCCGATAATAGGAGAAAGATGCGATGTAACAGCTAAGTGCAGAAGCGGACTCTGGACCGGATAACAATGATTACTGGAAACTAGGTGTCCCCGACCAAGCGAGTTTTGTATTAAGCACCCAGTAGAAAGCACTCACTTTATGAGCCGCACGGATCCAACTTACTGTTACACATGTATTTTCAGTCTTTTATTATTGTTAATTTATTACATAACTAATGAGGATTTAGGTGAATAATCACTAATTATGCGTGCCATTTGACCGTTACACGATTTTACCGATTTACACGTGAGAGTTGTCTTTTACGGAGGAGTGAAACACAGATAGAAAGGGGGAATAAAGTTTTTCGATTAACAGCGCAGACCTAACATAATATCTTACAGCAAACACTTTGATGAAGACGTTCACACTCAAAGCCGCGAGCACCACCCGCTGGTGAATTTGAACCAGCGAATTTGTAAAGTGAAATAAAACTAACCGAAAGTTGCCTGACGAATATTTTTGCTGGAATTATTAAACAAACTGAATATTTTGAAAATGAACTTTGGGAGGTGAATGTTGATTTCTGAATTTTAACAATGAAAATGTTTGTGAAATGTTTCCGTTTGAAGTATTCACTGCGTAAATATACAACCATATTAAAATACAGCTCATAAAAATGCAAGCCATGAAAATACAATGCATTAAAATTCAAGCACTGTTAATGGCACTGCTTTTTTTTCGATTTGTGGAATTCAACAAGCTTTTTATTTCAAATACTTTTGGCAGGATTTTTGTTCCATATGATAGGGTAATCGGGTGATAGGGAGATTGGAGGCAGCTGTGGTTAATCATTCGTACGTACTCCTCCCGAAATTAGTTTGCAAACTCGAAAAAAGTCTTCACTGTCACTTTTGACTTTACTGTCACATCTTATTATTATTATTACTAAATTCTTATCTGATTTTAGATTTTATTTTGGAAAAGCTGTTTGAAAAGTGTTTGGAAAGCTATCATAACTTTAAGATTTTGCAGTTCTTAGTTCACGCCTGCAGCGTTACTTTGTTACTATCTTTATGCATTATATGTTTATGACTGACTATTAGCATATCTTCATTCATGACTCTGATGCAAACTAAAGACTACTGACTGCTTTAAAAATATGGGACAAAGCCACACTCGCCAGGCCAAGTGAAAACACTGTAAATTAAGACATGGTCACATTCCCGAACTGTTTCGTACACACAGTCTTTTAATGTCCCATCAAAGGTCTGTTGTGTTCAAGGTGCCAAAAAGCCCGAAATGTAATGGAGCGAGACAGATGGTGCTGAGGTGCCGATATGCATAGGAATATGTTCCATTACTGCAACCGGCTGTCCAGTTTTACCCCACTGCCACGGTGTTGGCTCATGTCGATGCCAGCCTGCCATTCTCCCCAAATCTGTCTAAATGACAACTGACCCGCTTTGGCTTCGAAAGGACAGACATCAGTAACCTCCACCCAACAAGCTCCTTAATTATAATAAACCTGCCGACACACGAGATGCCACTTCGCTTAATTAAATTAAGATCATTTTTATTGACTTAATTGTTTGAGACAAGTCATTTGCCGAGGCTCAGACTGCGACGCTGACAGCACAAATGATGGAGGATGAGTAATTAATGTGTTTTTTAATTGGAGTGGATGTCTGATGAAGGCTGGTTTATACGGGAACGCTCTGCTGAGCTACGAAGCAGTCTGCGGCCCTCAGGTTTTCATTCTCCCGCTCTTCATCTTCCAAGTTTGATGTATAGCTATACTATATAAATATAATGACACGTCATCCGAGCGGGCAAAGCTGATTACCGCAGGAGGCCGGTTTGTCAGAGACTCTGGATGTGAGCGCAGGCAGCTTTGACAGAAATGTTTTTGTGTGCCAGCACAAAACATTCGTCACAAGTTGCAATTAACCAGGCCAATTTATAGCTCCGCGAGGGGAGATCTGATATAGTGAGGTATGACAAAGCAGTCTGTGCCAGGGGGGTTTGAATTTCAGGTTTTGGAAGTCTGACCCTCATCATTACAGCTTGGACAGCTTGGAAAATAATGTTTGTGATTTTAAAATAGAACTTGAATCGTCTGAATACTGCATGACATTTTACTTAAAGGAATAGCTCAACCAGATGAAAATGGGAACTTGTGCTGCTCTCCCTCTGGCTATACAAGATTAGGATGAGTTTGTTTCTTCATCAGATTTGGAGAAATGTAGCATTGTATCACTGTCTCACCAATGGATGCTCTGCAGTGAATGGGTGCCGTCAGAATGAGAGTCCAAACAGCTGATAAAAACATCACAATAATCCACAGCACTCCAATCCATCAGTGAACATCCGGCTGCGTGTTTGTAAGAAAATAGTGTATCACAAATTCAAGACATTTTTAAAATTTGAAATAAGAAATATGAGTGCATAATATTGCATCTTCTTCTTTTTTATTGTGCATGCATAAAAACCTGTGTTTCCATGACTCTCATCATATAATTTTTGTTTGCAATTTAGCTTAAAATGTATATTTTACCACTAAATTAGAAGCCACAGTATTAGTTGGAAGTACAGTATGAGACACTGCAAATTACTGCAGGTAATTGTTATCTCTATAATTGTTTATCTCTGTGTTGAACACTCACATTTAATACTGTCTGTCATTTTCTGGCATTAATTGTGGTTGTTAGCACATGATTGAATTGTAATGAAGCTGCTGCAGAAAACGAGTTCACCTCAGCTCTGAGGTCAAGTTAATCAAGTCAAACAAGTGAAATCACAAACCAAATGAGATTCTGTTCCTGGCATAGAGTTACAACTGTACTTTTCTAAAACAAATATAACAAATGTGTCATCTCTAATGGTGCATAACCAATGTAGTTAGTGACTTTGAAGTTTTTAATGTTTGTCATGACTTGTGTTATAAGGTTTTCACCTCATAGGCTACAATAAAGTAAATTTTGAATTATTTAATTTCTGCATAAAAATTGCGTTATTGCATTAAAGAGACTTTTTAAAATTATTTTATTTAAAGTATAAATAGGCAGTAACTTTATTTATTTATATATTTATTCATTTATTTAAGCACAATCAAACCACCAACCAAAAGTTTTTTTGTCTCAAACAGCCCATTTCTTGTAAAACATGAAGCTGTAAAGAAATGTCATTGTGTCTGAGCTCAGTAAAAAGATTCAATTTGTGTAAAAGCTAATTAATTCTCAAACATGTGAAGCCTGGCTCATTTTCTTTATATTTACTGACTCAAAGGTTAGAGTAAAATGTGTGTGTTAATTTTTGTCCTAGAGAAAGCCATTTACAGCTGAACTGTCCTTCACGGGCTGCTAATTAAATTACAGGGAAGTTCTGTGTCACAGGTGCTAATTCAATAGAGGAGACCATGTTCGGGTCAAATTATCAATAAACTTTAGCATGCACATCAAATGTGGCTATGGCTATCATAATTTAATTGAAAAAGCAGGTAGAATGAAGCATTTAGAGAATGGAACGGTCCCCATTGTACATTTCTGCAAATAAGTTGTCAGGAGTAGGATCATCTTCGTTCTCAAGGTTATCGTGAGATAAATAAATGTACTTCCTGCTATTAGTTCACTGCTGTCCTTCAGCCACCCAATAAAGATTTAACCCCTTCACTAATACTGTATGAGATGAGGCTCCACCCATATGTCTTGCAGTGTTAACTTTTTCTTGGAATTTTTATATCTCATAATTCTGACTCTTTTCTCAGAATTGTAGGTTTATGTCTTTTTTGCCTTTTTCATAGTAATTCAAAGGGATCATATGATGCTATTTCAAGCTTTCCTTTCTTTTTGGAGTGTTACAAGCTGTTACAAGATCCCTTAAGTTGTAAAAAGTTACGACAAGTTATTATTCTGGCTGTAGTGTTGCTGCAGGCGCCATGTTCTGGAGACGCTGTGTGTCATTGTGAAAGTGAAACTACTTTGTTTGTGCTTCCAAAAGAGGACACAACTAGAAATCAGTGTTCACAAGATAATGTTCTTTTTAGCAACAACATAAAACCCCTTTAAGTTTAAATCTCAGAATTTTTATGTTTTCTGGGAATTTATATCTTGAGTTTATATCTTGCTATCTTTTTTTTTTTTATTGTTTCATTAGAAATGTGAACTCCGCACGAATAGTCCAAATTTCTGAATGTCAAGAAGTCTCAAATTGAAGACTTGAGTGAATTGTTGAATTAATATTTTTATGATATTTATCAAATCACCGGAGCACATTATAGACAGCTGTCAATGTTGCAGTTGCAGTTGTGTGATGACATTATGGCTGTGTTAAACGGCGCGTCAGAGGATTCACGAGAAGTCGCACTAAGATGTGGCGCAACATCATAATGACACAGGTATTATGGTTAATTGGTTTTCATTATCTTCCTCCCAGGTGGCATTTATCTTTGCGGGAATCTGGTGGCATCTGTCCTTGTAGTACACACCCGTACAGCGTTTTTAATTAAAACAATTACCATGAAGGGCATCTAAGGAGAGGAGTTTAATCACAGAGGGGAATTAGTTATTAAAATCCAATTGTTTTCTAAATGGTGTAA
The DNA here is from genome assembly GCA_032359235.1 of Enteromius mattozi. Lineage (NCBI taxonomy): Eukaryota > Metazoa > Chordata > Actinopteri > Cypriniformes > Cyprinidae > Enteromius > Enteromius mattozi. The sequence goes on from JAUMHE010000042.1 coordinate 18,583,622, forward strand.
TGAGCCGGTCCAATTTCACCTGGCCGGCGCCGGTGATAAAGATCAAGCAGGCTTCCGGCTCATTAGCGGCCGATCCTTACGGAGTTTTAAGTAACTATGTTGTTGTTTGACAAGGTAAAGTGTTGAGGTAAGTTATGTTAATTCATTCGTTTAGTGTAACACAGCCTTGTAATTGGTGCCGTGCAACTTCAAGGCTTTCCGTGTCGAGAATATCCACAGTGCATTTGCATGCATAAACAATTGTGTATAATTGCAGATCTTCATGCTTTTGCATATAAACACCTGCTGACAGCTAAAAAACCGATTGGGTTTTTGCCGTCCTTGACCTCATTAGACGCCGGACCTGGTAATTTCAGGACTGCGAGGTTAGCCTGCATCTTTCCATGGCGCTGGAAAATAAATTAAACAGTAACTGGGGTTGAGGATTCAATCTCCTAATGGATAATGCCTGTACGGCGCTCTTGAGAAGGGCACTCAACCTTAAATTGTTCCAGTGGCGCAGAAAAGCCTCTCTTAAAGCGCATCTAATTGGTCTTTCTAGAATGGAGCTCACGAGCAGCCATAGAGACTCAACTAATAGACTTTCGCTTTGGATTGAGGCTCGACCGTTTCCAATGAGGACAATCACGTCTGGCCTTCAGTGCACATCAGTGCTTGTTTATTGTTTGGTAATGCACTTCATTGAGAGCCAGAGAGCTGCTTTCAGATTTAAAGGAAAAGAAGCCAAATGTTTCTGTAGGGTGCTGAAATGGATGAATTTTGGATCAACAAAACGTAAAGTTATTACCGGAGTACAATTACAAATGCATAAAGGAAAACAGAAGAATGATTTTTATTATATATTATTTTTATTTGCCCAATAGAACAAACACCGGTCCGAATATTGTATTGGTATTGGTATAGTGACAAACAAATTTGTGCCCAAATAAGATGCACAAAACGAAGAGATGCAAAGTGTTTTCTTCACCATTTTAAGAGGGTTTGCTTTGCTTTCCTAATTATGTACAACTTTGTGAAAGTTCCAATTTATTCTGTGACAAGAAAAAAGATAGACTTAGGGTTAGGGTTAAATTTCAGTTTATGTATTTGTTTATTTTGCATATGTGGTCCTGAAGTAGCCTAAAATTAGCATTTTATTGTTTTTTGTTTTTAGAGAGAAACTAATAAAAATGACTTGTATTTCAGTTTGTTGTCCGCTTTTATGTTTTGTTTTTGAACAAATGTTTTTGGTTTTTTTTATATTTAAGTACCAGTGCAGTTGTAGAAACACCATTCACATAAGGATTATTATATCTCTGTAAGTACCCATTATGTATATTTTGACTGATCCAGTATCGTGCCGGTCAAAGGTCACTCTGTAGTTACAGAAAACAGGTAAAGTGTTCTTCTCAGCATCATAGATTATTCATAACTTCAGTAGACTTTTCCAGCTCATTTCTATCTGTAATACAAGATAAATCAATAAACATAGATGATATCATTGCAACATACTCTAAAGGCAAAGCAGCAGTCACATACTGTATCACTTGGTTATATTTCATTTTTGATACGTTTTTGGTTGATCACAATGGTAGCTCTCTGTTTGACATGAAATACAGACTTTTTTTTTTTTGAAAATGATATCCGTTATTTTCCAGTAAAGAGCTTTTTTTGCGAAAGTCTAGTCTCTCATCCTTTTGTAAAATGAGTTAAAATACCAGGGACATCTGAGGTCTGAGAGATCTTTCTTCACTCGGGGGCCTTGAATTATGATTTTCCCCCTCCAAACTTCCATGGGTTATTTCTAACAATGAATAATGACTGGCGCGGCGGATCTGCCTTTGCTGGTGTAGAGCTTGGAGCGCTCTGTAAATGAATCACCCTGTCATAATTGCTTTGACTCTTGTTTGAGGAATGAGCTCTTAATTTATGATGGCTGCGGGATTCAGGTTGAAGGGACAGTAAGTAATTGTTGAAAAGTGGGTTTGACTCGGGGCACAGAGTCTCAGTCAAATGGACATTTTAATGTCTTAAAAGAGTTTCTTAGGTGAAACGTGAAGTCTGTTGAGCGGGTCAGATGAGGCTGTTTTTGAATTAAAATCCATGTGTGGAGATGATTTATCAAGAACAAATCCAAAAACATATATATACTAGTGGTGGGCCGTTATCGGCGTTAACGTGCTGCGTTAACGTGAGACTCTAATCGCGCGATTAAAAAAATATTGCCGTTAATCTATTCACAAAGTTGGGTTGGGAGCTGGGTCTATACTACGCAAGCTATGATGACTT
>JAUMHE010000042.1:18591078-18630420 GCA_032359235.1 Enteromius mattozi
CAATAATGAAATGCCTTTAACTGAAAATTGAGTGTTTAATCTTGTCATTATACATTACTGACACTCTGTTCTCCAATCTGATAATGTTCAGTGCTTTGACACAATCTGTATTATTAAAAGAGCTGTATAAATAAAGTTCACATTACTTTCATGCCATTTTCACCTGCTGAACCATAAAACAGGTCATAATAAAATCGTAACACCCTAGAAACCACCTAGCAACCATCAATAACTCCCTATCAGTGTGTTCCTCAAAACACAAAATGTCAAAGTGATATTTGCATTTGCAAGTACCACTCGTATTTTTCTTCTTTTTCTTAAAATAAAAAGTAAAAGAAAGAGAAAGAAAGAGCATTTGCCAGCTCACTGCACAGATGGAGAAGTTTATAGCCAGAATTCACAAGCTTTCAAACACGTTTCCAAAATGTTAATAATGGCGTTTGCTCAGTGGAGTCAATGACGGATGTCAGTAATAATGGAAATGAGCTGGAATGTGTGTGTGTGTGTGTTTTGTTCTGTCATATAGCATAAGAAACAAACTGAGATCAATGCGCCGGCAGCTCGACCCTGAGCGTGTTTAGAATGTAAATCAGACAGTAGAAGCTGCTCAAGCTCTTATACTGATGTCTTTAAACATTCATGGACTCATTTACCTAATAATTCGACTACAACAATTCATCTACCAACCACCAAGAACGTCTTAGTAACACCTACCCAAAACACTATTGTATGGTGGTATTGAGTTCTGCACAAGCAGGCAAACAGCGCTCATGTTTTCTTCAGGTGTGCTTGGCTTACTCAGGAAAGCATCCAGATCTTGGTGCCATAGTAACAGAGCCATGAAAATAAATCTTTACTGTAGAAATCCTGCAGAATAACATCTGCCAATATCTGTTCAGAAACAGACCCGGGTCAAGGTCAGAGAACAGTCTGGAAAACATGTAATAATTACTGTAATTATACACTGCTGTTAATGCATGACATACAGCTTGAATGCTATAAAATAATGTTTAGAAACTCATCAATTTGACGAATGGTGATGAATATACACTGATCTGTGATGATTATCTGTTCTTCAGGTTGAGTTATTCTGTATGCTTGTTGTGTATTTTGTTGTCATATTAATGTCTTGTTTATGGCATTTGACATATTTGCACTTGTGGACAATAAAACAACTCATTAACCAACTATATGGAGCAAGAAAAAAGCATAAAATGTTTATTATAATATAAACCTATGTCTATGTATATGTCCATACAATATATTTTTAAATATGTCATGTTACACTGTTTAAGTCAACATTCAATTGCATAACAATTCAATTATGTTTATTTATTTATATAACAGGATATTTAACCAAAAAGTGTAGGAAAGGACTTGACTTTATCCATGGTGAATTAAACAGAAATGGAAATTATGTCCGTAACTGGATTTTAGATTATGAAGATTCATTCACAATAAAACTAGGAAAATTAATCATTTAAACGTTTGAGTTTATAAATGTAATAATATTCTAAATATAACGTTAAAATGTATTTTGTTTACTTCAACTTGATTTTATCCATGATTAATTGGAAATCGGACAGATAAAAGTGTCTATAAAAAGGTATTTGATGTTTCAGGAATTGATGACATCAGCAGAAAATTAAAATTGTTTCAGTGACTTGATTTCTTGAGTTGACTTTAAATTGATTTTAATTATACAATTTTTTAAAAAATGTATTAAGAGAAACAAAATATTATTTGAACCACTGAAACTTAAAAGTTTAGATATTTAATAATATTAGCAGTATATTTTATGTGAAAGTACGTACTGTTAATGTTAACGTGACACAACATTCACAAAGCGTTACACTTCCATCATATTTCATCATATTAACCCATTCAGTGAAAAAAACAGGATGGGACCTTTATGTTATTCTGGATGAAGTTGGTTTCAGTAGGCCATAACTGCACCTAAAGAGAGTCTTTTATTACTTCATTTTGACTTTAATTATACCAATCTAAACACAATATAATAAAATTACATCTGAATAACTTACACTTCAAGTATGTAAATATATTTGTATAAATATATAAAAATATCTGTGAAATGTATAAATATGACATGTCAATAACATGCAATTCTTATTTAAAAAGGGATATTGAATGAAAAAAACTGATCAATGATTTGATTGGATGGTTAATATTATCTATATGCAGTCGGTTTGATAAATAAGAGGAACTGAGGATGTCAGTGGAAAAGAAAGTTTTAAAATCTCCATTTCTCTTTCAAGAGTTCAGACGCAGATGCCTTTAAGTGCTGTAATAAAAAAAAGTAAGCATTTTTCTCAGGCTCCTGCAGGTTCAGTAATTTCACTTTAATGGCAATGAATAGGTTCTTTTCACTGGAATTTAAGTGAAATAACAAAAGACGTACACCGGAGCCTGAGAAAAATGATTCTTTTAGAAGAACATTTCATTCGCCAGGCTGAACTCCCTTCTTTTTGTATATTAAAAATATTATTACATTTACATAAAGTTTAGGTTCTTCAGATGTAATTTTTTTATTTATAATATTTTGTATCATTAAAGTTATTTCAAAGCCAGAATGAAGTAAAAAAGAATTAATGTTCCTCATCTTAATGTAAATCTCTCTTTAGATGCAGTTACTGAACATGATAAAAATGCTCATTTTAGAAGAAAATATCAAACAGCATTTACAGAATCTTCATTTCTTTTTGTAGAGATATTATGAAGGATGGTTTACAAAAAGACTTGTTGTTCATTAGCTGTGTCTTTCCTTTGACTATATTCGTCTACTCTCTTTCCAGCTCTTCTCAGAGCTGTATGTTTTAGTGAAGCACTTGTGAATCGACCCACAGTAACAGAAGTGCATTTCCAACACACACAGACATTTCCCAGAGGCGGGAAACATCCCTGCTCATGCCAATCGTCCATCCATCCATCTGTGTTTTGAGGACCTGCCGTCTCGCAGCAGGCTGCTTTCAGAGACCTGCGAACTTTATCATCACGACGGGATACGATCTGAACCCAGGCCTTGCAGGTTCAATCTGGAGAGAGTCTGGGCTTGACTGAGTCAGCCGTTAGACGGGCAAACCTCTCCTCTCGTTTCCCTGAAGACTGATACCACCCGACCGCCGCTGCATAGAGATAATAGAAAATAGAAATGACTGAATGAATTGTGGGCCGGCGTTTGTCTTGTGGGGAATGTTGGGAGAGAGTAAGGAAGGTCAAATGTCTGTTATCTCATTCCACGCTGAAAATAGATTGAGAAAACAGATTTAACCTCTACATGCCTCATATTTTCCACAATGATAAACTGGCTCCAACAAAAAATTACCGCAGTTTTTAGATGCCGTAGCTATGTTTCCAACCAAAGCTGCAAACTGAACTCATGCACAAAATTGGAATATCACATTTACAAATGATGTACTGTTTCTATCCAAAGAGACGAAATAACACAATCTGATAAACCTCTGACAAATAACTCCGCAAAAGTTAAGTTGCTGCAGTAGAAGACACCCTAGAGAAAAATAAGTACACATAAATGTATCTGAAATGCATTTATTTCATGCCAAGTATACTACAAAACACGTTAGTGTTAACTGTAGTATTTTATTAAATGTCCTGCAATTGCACTTTTAGTATATTAAACTATACCTCACATGTGAACAATTGGAACAGCTTATTTGTAATCTACTTTAATTGTGCTGAAGTAGTCCAATTAAAGACATATATATGAAAAAAAAAAATCTGTAAAATTTACAGTAAAAATACGGCAGCTGTGGTTGCCCGAATTCGACCGCAAAAACATTTTAGGTTTTATGGTTTTAGGTTAAATTTACAGTTTAATGCCCTAATTTTACCGTAAGTTTTGTATCTTTGAAATACACTGATAAGCACCAAATGCAGCTGATGATGAGAAAGTCACATGATGAACCAAAGCAGCTTTTAAATATGAACATATATAGAAGGAGCTCAGTGTCATTCACACAAACACTAAACGCCATCATGATGATCATTAAACTGAAAAACATCAAATTCAAACAAAAGTCCAGGGAATTGTGGGAATGTCAGTTTATGGTTGTACATTTTACAGAAATTTACCATTAACCCTTTAACAGGTTTTTACCGTTCAGTCACAGTAATTTTTTTACAGTGCTTTGTTTCCATCCAAAGCTGAGAATAGAACTTATGCACAAAATATTGCATAAAACATTACAAATGATGCACCGTTTCCATGCAGAGAAAGGAAATAACACAATCATAAACACACACAAAAAAAGTCCACACCACAACTATAACAAAAATCACAGAGGAGCATCATTTTCAGTATGTTTTTTCCCATCTAATGAATAATTAAAAACATTGAAAGCCAATCAGAATCCATTCTGCTTTAAATAGTGTGAAACATTTCCATGATGATCAAAGTGCAGCGTGCACAAGATAAACAGAATGTTTTGTGTTGATGTGGATATAGTTATTGCTCTTTGTGTGAGCAAGCCTTTTAGCCTCCAGCTGGTCAAAATATAAAATAGTTAACACCTAACCCACTCTCAGAAACAAAGGTACAAAAGCTGTCACTGGGGCGGTACCTTTTCAAAAGGGACATGTTTGTACCTTAAGGGTCCATTTTAGTACCTTGAAGGTGCATATTAGTACTTAAGGTGTACATTTTTGGACCCAATAGGTGCACATTTTGAAAAGATACTGCCTCAGTGACAGCTTTTGTACCTTTATTTCTGAGAGTGCACGAGTATTGATCTGAACTATACAAAGTCTGCAATCAGTCAGAAATCTCAATGCTTTCTCATATCATATTCTTCCAAGACCAAAATTGCCATCAGCTGACTTGTTTTTGGATTATTTAATCTTTAATATTATATACATTTTGCATGACTCTGGACGTTTTCTTTAATTATAAACCTTTAAGATCATATTCAGTGACAAACCGATTGCAAAAACCCATTAAAAAGGCTGAAATCCGTATCAGGGCAGCCCTGCTGAAATAACAGCCTGAGGTGGTTAGCTGGTTCATCGGCCGGGCCAAGCTGTTATGTCTGGTCTGTTTTGATGGTTTTAGACGGTTTTGGGACCACCTTAGGCTATTTCAACAGGAAGTAAGCATTTTCAATGAGCCTCGTTTGGGTGCCAAATGTAAACATGTGAGTTTTACTATTTCAAAAAAATGCAAACCATAACTAATTTGGGGGCACCATTTAAGAATGCTATATAAAATGTGGAGTAAATATGGATCACTTCCAGGCCAACTCATTTCTGGCCACTACATTGTGAAAGCAAATGCTAAGACTTCCCTCTGCTGGTGAAAACAGGCAACAGCACAAGGTCAAACACAAGTCTATTGAGATGCACTGCCACGATCTGTCATCAAATGATGGATGCTCTGAGGCCGAATCAGCTGTATTATAAATCTCTACACACACACGGTCGTAGCGCTCCTGACGAGTCGTCTTATTCTCGCTGTGTGACAGAAGGGTAAACAGAGCAGATTTAGGTTTGTGTGTGGGCCGTCGCTGCAAAAAGAGAGAAAATACAGATACACTCCAGTTTTGTGTTTTCAAGTAAAGAAATGAAGTTTTTTCTGCATTCAGTCCTCAACGAGTCAAAGTGTGTGAGCTGTAAACAACAGCTGTTTGAAACACTGTCAAGAGTAAACAATTAGAGATAAGGGTAAACTACACTTCAACGCAGACTCTCTGAAAGCAAGTGTTGACAAATGTCACAAAGAACATACGGGAAAGTAAAATAAAGCTATTGCATAAAGTCAAAGTCATGGTCATATATATTTATATATAGCTTGAATCGATTAGAAAACAAACCCAATTAAATGTTTTCTCAAGTCTCAGAATAGACTTCATACTTCCTTCAAAACAACACAAGGAACTATAAAGACAGTTTGCACTTCTGGAAAAGACTTTCAAGCACAAGATAGTTATTAGTCGTTAATAATGCAAGACAATACATAAAAATCCACACAGGATCACTGATCATCTTGATTGTTTCTCCTAGAAATGAGAATTTATGAAATTAAATGAAATTTAAGTAATTTTATATATTAATATAAAAATTATATTTGAAATCTGGATTTTTAAAAACTATTTAAATGTAATATTTTTTATAATATAATTTATTTTATAAATATATTTAATATATAAACATAACATATTTTTCTTAAAAACGTACATGCATGTGTGTGTATTTATATATACATAATAAATATACACAGTACATCTATTATGTACACAAAAATGTTTATTTTTGATGTGATTAATTACAATTAATTAACTTATTTAATACAATCAGAGTCAACATTGCATAAAGAAAATGAAGTCAATATAATTTAGTAGTGTAAATAAATAAATAATAAATCATTTTCTTTTGATTCTGGGCTGAAATATGACCAATACATGTTAATGACAGACTTTGAGAGATTCATCCTCATCGTTTGGCAGTTTTGTATTATTACAAATTAATGGAACAGGACAAAGATAAATTAAAGGACAAAGTTTTGCAGAGCAGCAATTACTGAAGAAATAGTAAAACCAACTGTGTGTGTGTCAAAGGCAAACATGCTCTCTTTCTCTCTCAGTACATCACAACTCGCGTCAAAGTCTGTTGTTCACATTATTCAAGCACGTCTGTCTCTCCGTGTTTGTCTGTTTGTGCGGGTGGAAGCGTGTCTGTGACACTTCAGCACATCGCTGCGCTCCAAAACAAATGCACAAGAAAGGACTTACGATGTAATACATCACTGAGAACTCATACTTTCATCCTCCATCAACATCTGTTCCTGCACGTCAAACATTTCACTCCAGTGTGTTTATGCCTCCTTTTATCTTCTCAAACATAGATGCGGGAAAACATTTACTGACTAAAATAACTGTATTTTTAAGATTATGCTTTTAAAAAAGTTGTCAAATAATACAAAAATTGGTTCGTTTAGATATTCTTTGTGCTCAAAACCATTTATAGAGACCAGAAAAAGAGACCTGATATTGGACTTGTCATATTCTAAACATTTCCTTATTGCTGAATATCTCTTTATCTTTGCCTGGATTAAAAAGCTAAACAGATTAAATGTTTTCTGAATAGACTCAGAATAGACTTGATTTCCTTCAAAACAATACAGGGAACTGTGAAGACAGTTTGCACTTCTGGAAAAGAACACAAGATAATTATTAGCCGTAAACAATAATGCAACATAATCCATAGATATCCACATAAGTTCACTATATCATCTCATTTTTTGTCCTAGAAATGTAAAAAAATTCAAAGTTGTAAATAAAACAGATTACTGGAGTATGTTATATTCTCCTAATGTGGAAGTCAATATCTAAAATTCATTTTATTGTGAAATTTATTAACAATTTCTTAGTGAAAGTTGTTCCTATACTTATTTTTGTAGTGTAGGAGAGCAAATTTTGACCTTTACTGAGGTGTATATAATTCTCAAATGTTATTTCCTGAGAAAAAAGACTCACCTGTGACTCTTCTAGAGTTTCAGACCTCAACTTTGATTGGCCAACAAAGTCGGAGACCTCAACTTGGACTAAAACCTTTCTCATCTGCTCATTTATTTTCCAGCTCTAAACTTTTACTGGATGACAACTAGACTCTAGTCTATGTCCGAGGACCTGTAAGGGAAACATTAAATTGAAATATATGAGATCTCCATTTAGAGGAACTTCTGAGCAATGCTTTTGAAATCAGAACAACTCTGTGTAATAAAGTGATTGAGGTCATGAACGTACCGTCACTAATATCAGCTGAACTGTGTCATGTGTCAGAATATCAGGATCAAAGAGCAGATGTTTTATCAGTGTCTCAGAGACAAAGGCAGATGAAAAGATAAAGAGAGAGAGGATTAAAGGTGCACGTCAACCTCTGAACCAGGTTATTATCTGAGTCTCCGGGTTATTAAAGGCGACTCCAGAGTGCATAAGATCCTTGTTGTGTGAGGTGAGTCAAACAGACAGGAGAAGTCATTCTCTCAGCGTTGAAGAAACTATTGATCTATTTTTCTCAGAATAGAATTGATCATAGGTAGCATCTAATGTGTTGTTACTGTGCTCTGTGGGATCATTCAGACATGCCTGCAAACTGTTTTTAGAAATTGTGTGTAGTGTTTGACAAACCACAACTACTTGTTAAATTAAATTATTTTTTCCATATTTTTCCAGGGTCATCTCAGGATGTTCAGGGTCTTGCTGCTCCTGCTGGCCGTGGCTGGTGAGATTTATCTGCATTTATTGTCTTATTTATTGACATTATATATTAAATTAATATGGGTTTGAAATCGCTTTCAGTCTTAAAAGGATTCAGAATATATTTCTGTATTTTTAGCATTTTTATTGACATTCTAATAATGTTTGAATTATCTGTCTGCTTTCTAAAAGCAATTCCAGCATGTAATTAAAATTGATATAGCGACGTTAAATAACAATATACAGAAGGGATCTTGCTTTTTAGAATGGTCATAGTTTTATAATAAATCATAATAAATTATTATGGAAACACTTTCAAGTCTAAGAAAGTTTGGAAATGTTTCTCTATTATATTTATTTTATTTTTTTTTTTATTTGGATCACATTATATTCTTTTTATCACAGTTGTTTATAACAATAGATCTAGTATGGCATTTTGTAAAAATTTCTAGTGAAAAGGTTTGGTTTCCCTCATTAGTTGAAGTTTTGGGAACAAATGTTCTTCTAAACTTTAACCTTTATAAGGGTTGAACCACGTCTTCTTCTTCTTTGGCACATTTTATCTGCTTGATAAAATATGTGATCACCTGTTCAACAACTGAGATAGAGACTAGTCATAAATGAGTCTTTATGGCTTGTGAAGTAAAGGTGTGCTACTGGGTTAATTGAGATTATAAAGGACATTTGCCTCGTTTAATGTATAAGACATGAGCTTCAGGTTTGATGTTCATGATGTGTTTGCAGGTCTCCATGCAAGACCACTGCACCGATTCCCAAATGGTAAATTAAAACAAATTGGGCCACAAATGGTCCAAGATGAACACAGGAAAAACTCAGTTCTGAAGCTCATGAACACTGATGTGAAACCCAAGAAGCAATTACCACTTCCTGCTGAGTTCTGCAGGCAGGGAACAGAGCCTTCCAGACGCTTCTTGATGGACCTGAACACTGGGATGCTCAAGCAAGGAGCTGGAGAAATGAACAGAAGAGTTTCAGGATGTATGTCTGCAAATTTATTTTCTTAATGCACACTGTAGATTTTAAAGCTTAAAGCTTGCAACAAACACCTTAAGCTTAGTTGTAATCATATAGGGTCTTCCAAGGGTTTTTACACTTAAGGGGTTTGTTGCAAACCCGTCTAAAGGCCTCCTCCAAGTTGCATTGAACCTGAAATGCCATATTACAGTATTACCTTCCATTTGGGCATTGATGACCGCATTTGTTGTGGTGTTTTCTCTGCAGTGGATGAGTTCAGACAAGGCACTGAGAACCAGCTGCACACCCTGCAAGAGCTCAGAATGCGTCCCGTGATGAGATCGCAGTACAGCGAAAAACACGAGCAGAGAGCGATCCCTGCCGAGGTCTACAGAAAAGGCACTGAAACTTCCAAAAATGTCCTGATGGACCTGAACACCGGTCTGCTCAAAGAACACAGGGATGAGATCGACAGGAGAGTAGCCAGCTGTAAGTCTCACTTTTTAATGGAGATTATCCATTGGTCTACAAGAGTAGAAATAAACCAGTGCTAATCAACATTAACCATCCAAAGTAAAGTCTAATTGGTCTTTTTAGGACTCATGTTTTCTTTCACCTTTATTAGCAGCTAAATGGGAAGTGGTTTCTGAGCATGAGGACATTAGAAGCCAAGACTCTTCTCAACATAAGGAAAACCACAAAGCGGTTCCAGTTGAGATCCGCAGGCAGGGAACAGAACCGTCCAGACGCATCCTGATTGACACGAACACTGGGATGCCCAAGGAACAACTCAACGAAATGAACAGAAGAGTTTCTGGCTGTAAGTCTGCAAAATAATTTGCATTATATCTTTTGGTGCTGCTTTGCTTTTTCAAAATCTCTATGTATTATAAATAAGTAAGATCAACATTAACATGCAAAATTACATGGACAAACACTAACACTGAATAGAGTAGATCCTGGGTACCTTCAACACTGTGTTATTTTCTCCACAGTCTACAATCCAGCACCTGTTGAGAAGAGGCAGGGAACAGAACCTTCCAGACGCTTCCTGATGGACATGGACACTGGGATGCTCAAGCACGAAGTTGGCGAAATGAACAGAAGAGTTTCTGGCTGTATGTCTGCAAAGTCACTTTTAAAAAATGTCAATGCACATAACAGATTTTGGGCCTATGCTTGATCAGTATTTGTTTTCGCCACAGTCTACAATCCTCCAGCTTATGAGATGAGGAAGGGAACCCAGAATTCTCACGCCACTCTTGTGGATCCCAGAACTGGACAACTGCTGCCATCTCTAACAGAGCTGCAGAGGAGCACAGCGCCATGTGAGTGCTTCAAAACATCATATCAACCATGGTTTAAGACCTGAAACATAAAGTTTCCTCAAAAATATGAATGCACACATAATTTCTTACCATCTTAAATTTTACACATTTTTTTTCTGGTTTATTTCCTCTATAGTGGATGAGTTCAGACAAGGCACTGAGTACCAGCCGTACATCCTGCAGGAGCTCAGACTGAATGAGCTGCAAAAACCAGGCACTGAACCTTCCAGAAACCTCCTGATGAATCTGAACACCGGTCACCTCAAAGAACACCAAAATAAAATAGACTCTTCTGAACATAAGGAGAACCACAAAGCTGTTCCTGTTGAGATCCGCAGGCAAGGAACAGAACCGTCCAGACGCATCCTGATTGACACAAACACTGGGATGCCCAAGGAGGAACTCAGTGAAATGAACAGAAGAGTTTCTGGCTGTAAGTCAGAAAAATAATTTGCATTATAGCTTTTAGTGCTGCTTTGCTTTTTCAAAACCTCTTTGTAAATAAGTTCAACTTGAAAATAAAACTGCATGAACAAACACTAGTACAACAATTAAATAGAGTAGATACTGGGTACCTTCAACACTGTTACTTTCTCCACAGTCTACAATCCAGCACTTATTGAGAAGAGACAAGGAACAGAACCTTCCAGACGCTTCCTGATGGACATGGACACTGGGATGCTCAAGCACGAAGTTGGCGAAATGAACAGAAGAGTTTCTGGCTGTATGTCTGCAAAGTCACTTTTAAAAAATGTCAATGCACATAACAGATTTTGGGCCTATGCTTGATCAGTATTTGTTTTCGCCACAGTCTACAATCCTCCAGCTTATGAGATGAGGAAGGGAACCCAGAATTCTCACGCCACTCTTGTGGATCCCAGAACTGGACAACTGCTGCCATCTCTAACAGAGCTGCAGAGGAGCACAGCGCCATGTGAGTGCTTCAAAACATCATATCAACCATAGTTTAAGACTTGCAAGCTATTATGGAACAGATGTTAGTTGTTAAGAGCTGTGAGGGTAACCCTCACCCCGATGTCAAGAAGCATGCTACAGAATGGCGCTAGAGATTGTGGTCTCCGAATCCCACTTGGAGCAAAGCGAATCAGTTTTAAATCTAAAAAATCGTTTATGCAACGGATTCCATCGATGTTCTGCATGGAATCATCAATGCCAATAATGCCACCTTATTTAAGGGTGCATTTTAACAGAATTCAAGCATTGGAGATATTTCATTCTTTGTTTTACAGTGGATGAGTTCAGACAAGGCACAGAATACCAGCCGCACACCCTGCAGGAGCTCAGGATGCATGACATTGCCAGACCCCAGTAGAGCGCTTAAAACATGTATGAAAGTCGCCGTGTTCAGAATTGGTGAGCTTTATCATTGAAACTTATCTCTGCAGGCTAATAAGATGTCATTAAGTTACATAACCATTCATTGTCATCATTATTTGGAACATGTTTGAACTTTGTGCTATTATTAAGTTGCATAATGCTTTTTGGCCATGTCTTTTACCAGATGAGAGCTGTTGGACAACGTTTGGCTGTATTCGTACCCTGTGACTGCATGAAGACCATCTCGAGACCTTTGTGTCCATCTAGCTGACTTTACTGTTGTATTCAAAGGTTTCATGCAATAAAAGTGTCATGCAATATTTGGAATGACCTCACAAGTCACATCTGCAAAATAAATGCATTAACAAAATCATATTTTTGGCTTGTTAAATTGATGTTGTACATGTTTTTTATTTTACTGTGTTTATCATTAGTGACCCATGACACATATCCCCTATTATTTATGTGTCTTGGAAGAGTTGTTTGGAAAAGACACAGCCTGCAGATAAGATGTCAGTTGTATTATATGATAATTTACTGCACACCTAATCTCGGTCAACAACTTATCTTCACGATATGATAAACAGCCCCATTATAATCAGAAAGAGACATTGATTATAGCTTTTTAACCTGATAAAGCTGTTGCACACAATCTACTTCAGGCCCTCAAGTCTTTTAGTACAAGTGTACAAACATTCACCTTAAGAGCATGTCTTTTTGCTGTCAAATTTGTGTTAAACACAGGACTAATTGTCCCATTGTTAGTATAATATTAAAAGATGAACACTAACTGGACTAAAGCAAGTTATATTTAGGCCTACTCGATTATTATTTACCATAAAAAAGAATAAAAAGACATTCCACATCGATTTACTATTATTCATAATTTATAATAATAATAATACAGTTTTTCATTATCACTATTATTCTGTTTCGATTATTTTTTTTAAGCGTTAATCGCTTGACGTCACTCCCTCGATTATATCCGGTATTATTAAATTAAGTTATGTTTAGGCGAACGGCTCACTTCAAGTAATGTTTGTTATTAGCGTTTCAAAACAATAACCATTTTTACTTTTCGAATTTGCCGCAACTTATATTTCGTCGCTGGGCGACCGGAGGAAGAAGCTGCTACTGAGGCATTGTGGGATACTGGCGGACTCAGCAACACTTGTACTGTGATGGCGACCAACATCGAGCAGATTTTCAGGGATTTTGTAATGAATAAGATTAAAGAAATCGAAGATGAAACTCAAGAAAACAGGTGAAGTCCCCAGTCTTTTACCTGTGCTTTACGAGATCGCGCTGTATCAGGAACTTGACGTTATTTCAGGAGATTTATTTGTGCTAGCCGGTTAGCCAAACATTAGCTCTAATGATCAATGGATACAAACTCTGTTGCACTGCAGTAGAAAAAACGGTGTTTAAACATGTTACGATTATGTTGTGACTGAATCTTGTATTATTATTATTATTATTATTATTATTATCTTAATTATTTGTTGTACATTAGCTGTGGATGTTTGCTGCCATGTGTTAGTTGCGATGCAGAAAATGCTGCAAGTAACGTTACTACAAAACTCGACTGTACGTCGAGGAATATTATTTTATTACCATGGTTCGTTTTTTTTCCTTTTTCTTTTGGTATTATAGGCTGATTAACGTAGTAGTTATGTAAGAGACCTACTCTTAAAAGTTACCATGGTAAATTGAGGTTTCACCATGATCGCTTTTAATAAAAGTTTGTGACTATTCAAAAAGATAGTTCATTCTCCATGTAATGTTAGCTTGTGTTTAGACATTTAGACCATTTACAGTGGTAGCACAATGCCACACACATGATATGAATTTTAAAGGTCATCATGTCGTTGTTGTTGTTTTATTCAGTGTGACCGATGAGCCACAGTCTGAACCTGCGACGGAGACGAAAGAAGATGGACCTAAGGAGGAACAAATGAACACACCAACGGGTTAGTCATCTACAGCCGTGTGTTTTCTGACGTGTATTCTGTCATGTATTAAGTCTTTGTCTTCATGGCAGATAAAGTCACGCATACTGAACTCAAAGAAAACCACGATAAAGAGGACACCAGCACTAAACACAGGAAGAGTAAAAAGCACAAAAAACACAAAAGCAGGAAGAAGAAAAAGAAACGCAAAGAAGGAAAAGACAGCAGCTCAGACACAGAGTCCGACAAAGAGACTCAAGAAGGGTGCGATGCAGTTCTTTGTGCTTACAAATGACAGATAATGTTAGTGTGATCACCTTGAATCAGGGCTGGGCGCTATATTGAATATTGGCGATAATATCGCAATAATTTTGACAGCTATGTAAAATTTGAAAATATAGTGAATATCAAATATTTCAAATTCAAGCTTACTTTCCCAAAAGAAACGCGCTGAACGTCCAATATTACGTTCCTGCAAGAGGTAGTGTTCATTAGTGTGGTTGCCACATATTATGAGTTTAAATCCCCCAATCAGAGCTTCGCTGTTAAAAGGTATATATTCTACTCAGTGTTTTATTTATTTTAATCTGGCAACCATGCGCACGTGCTCGCTCCTCACCGCCGACGATATGAAATCACAGACAAACAAGTGATCGAAATAAAAGTGTTACTCAACCAGTCTGTATTGACTGTATTGTTTGCGATTGTGATCGCTGAATAAATGCACTCAACCGCTGTTGTTTGAACAGAGAAATATAGGCTATTTGCAATTTTGCATTGCTATTATTTATTTCACAGTTATTAAAATTTTCATTTGTTTTACCAGCTTTCGTTTATAGACACGTTTTCCCAAATTTTCTAAATTAGCTAAGAATTACCTATGTGTTTCAGCAACTAGCTCTCCATCTGAGAGGATTTTTGGTGCCTATGGGAACATGCCACAGAGCTTCTCTTAAACCAGAGACAGTTGACAGATTTGTGTTCTTGTAAATTTCCTCCGGTTGGACAGTGTAGGTTGTCAATTGCATGCACCAAAAACGTTGACAGAATGCACGTTCTGTGCAGTAAGTGATCACTTGGTCTAGAGTTTTTTAAAAATTCTTAAATTTGCACGAAACATTTTGTATACTTTTTAACAATAGCTGTTCTATCGTATGGTGGCCGAGAGAGCTCAACGCGCTGCAACTTAAGAAAACACATGCAAATCGAGAAAACAGCAGCACATTAAGAAAACATTTTCATCAAGCTGACAACACAAGTGCTGCCAATCCTCGCAACACATGCAAATGAAGAAACACACAACATGCAAACTAAGAAACGTGCTGCATATTGTGCGGACCACAACGGAAATGTTTCAAGGGGAACCAAAAAAGTGACGGACCCACTAAGATTTGCATTCGCTGGGATTATTCTGCAATTTATTTTGACAATTAATGAAGCACTACCGATTTATTTTCACTAACCTTGAAATTATATTTATTTTTAAGGATATTAAATTAAGCCTACACTGCAAAAAATGCTTTGTAAGACTAGATTTCTTGCCTTGTTTCCAGCCAAAGTATCTAAAAATTCTTAAATCAAGAAGGATTTTCCAGACAAGAAAAAATTATTGCCTTGTTTTCAGAAAAAAACAAGCTAAAATTTGGTGGATTTTTACTTTGAACAAGCAAAATAATCTAGTTTTCTGTTTAAGATAAGATTATTTTGCTTGTTCTAAGCAAGAAGACACTTACTTTTAGCTTGTTTTTTCTGTAAACAAGGCAATATTTTTTCTTGTCTAGAAAATCCTTCTTGATATAAGAATTTTTAGATACTTTGGCTGGAAACAAGGCAAAAAATCTAGTCTTAGAAAGCATTAATATAATATATATATAGATATGTTAATATACATAATCACAGTTAATTGTGGAATTCATCAGATTATTAGGCTAATAATATCCAAAAGACAAAGAAATTATTCAAGCAGGGTGTTAAAATAAACAAAAGAACCTTGCTTTTCAGTTCACCAACAGCTCCACTGACCCAAATTACTTATTTCTCAAAAAAAAAAAAAAAAGTATTACATTGTTGTATTTTTTTTATTATATATTTACCTTTTGAGAAATGGGCTGAGATAATATTGAGTGTAATATTAGTCTCTCAATTGTGCACATATATCATCATTTTCACAACATATAAAAGAACACAACTAATGCCTGAAGATTTATTTTATATAATTAATGCAAAATAAATCATAAAAACATTTGCTGCTTATAGAGATTTAATGATTTATGCAACAGATCTTTAAAGATAAATCTTAAAAATACACACAGGGAAACATCGATCTTTTACTTTATGCAAACTTACCATAGGCTACATTGTTAAATTGTGCAGTTACAGTTATCCAATAATACAACACACATGCAGAATTTCATCAGTTTGACAGGTACAAGCTTGTGCATCAGACCCATATTGCAGCTGGTCTGTCACTTTTTTGGGACCCCTTGAAACATTTCCGTTGTGGTCTGCGCAATATGCAGCGCGTTTCTTAGTTTGCATGTGTTGTGAGGATTGGCAGCACTTGTGTTGTCAACTTGATGAAAATGCTTTCTTAATGTGCTGCTGTTTTCTCTATTTGCATGTGTTTCCTTAAGTTGCGGTGCGTTGAGCTCTCTTGGCCACCGTAAAATGGTTTTTGTTGGTGTTTTTTTTTTTAATGGGGGCAAAAGAAAATCATGCTTTTTAAAAAATGATTTAAAAGCAAATGCAAACATATAGAGATAAATATCGAATATCGTAAAAAATTTTATCTATATATCGCCCAGCCCTAGCTTGAATTGATGTGACCTTGTGTTTTAGACTCTCTGGTTGTTTACAATGTTTGTTTCTTTCTAATTTGCTGTGTTTGTTTAAAGTGGGAAGAAAAAGAAGAGAAAGAAAAAGAAAAAAAGCAAAGATGCAGACAAAGTGAAAAGATCTGGCTCTCGATCTGAGAGCTCTTCTGCATCTGGTTCTGTATCGGAGTCCGAATCGAAACCTTCAAGTGAAAATGTAAAGTCCTCTTCAGCAGCTCAGTCTAAACTCAAAGACTCATGTGCTGTTGGTAAGCCTCGGGAGTTGCCTGATATTATTCCCAAGGTGGAAAATTTGGTCCACAAAAGCACAGTAAATGAAAAGCCCAAGGAGAAGAAAAGAAGTTCATCTAAAACTAAGGAGAGCTCCAGAGGAAGACGAACGAGATCAAGATCACCCAGACCGAAGTCAGAACGCAGATCGAGATCTCCAAAACGACAACGGCGATCGAAGTCAACCTCCTGCTCTAGAAATAGCTCCAAAAAGAGCTCTCATCATCGGAGAGAAAGAAGTAGATCGAGGTCAAAGAAACACAACAGTCGGTCCAGGTCTCGTTCTGTCAGAAGAGGCAAACGTTCCAAATCCAGGTCACGCTCCAGGCGAACTAGATCAAGGTCTGTTGTAATCTTAAGGAAGAACAGAAGGTCTACAACAAAATCTAGGTCTCGCTCGCCACGGCGTAGACGCCGTTCTAGGAGTAAGTCCCGAAGCAGAACGAAACCTTCAAAGTCGAGGTCCGTTTCGAAGTCGAGGTCCGATTTGAAACCGGAAACTGAATCGGTTCGGAATGATCCAGATCCAGTGGACGAAAGTAAAAGTTCTGAAATACAGACAAATGTGCCTCAAGACACAACTGAAGATGGTACAAATCCAACAGTGGCTGTGAACTCTGACACTAAACTGTCTGAAACAGCATCCAACATCTCCAATCCTGGCTTTAAAGGATCATGGCGACCAGTTCCCTTCTTGGCAGAGCCATCTGAGACCAAGTCTTCCCAAAAGTGCATTACACCGGAAGTGCCTTTGGAAGTGACCAGTGTATCTGAAGAACCTTCGACGTTCTCCTCCGCTGAGCCAAAAGATTCAGAGTGTGCCGCCAACCCTGAGAAGAAAGAGACCGACGCCAATCCCACTTTAACGAACTCAGAGTCTCCCAGTCACAAAATATCCCCAAGATCCAAAGCGGCTGCACGATCCAGATCAAAGTCGCTGTCCAAAAAGAAAAAATCCAGGTCCAAGTCTCGATCGCCGCCCGAAAGGAAGTCGCGCAAGTCTAGAACGAGGAGCAAGCGCTCCAAATCGAGGTCGCCCAAAAAGAAACGGTCAAGATCTCGTTCGCAAGGCCGTCGCAGGAAGTCTCGAACTCCGGACAGAAGCAGATGCTCCAAATCGAGAAAGAGGTCTCGCTCACGTTCGAGGAGCTCGCGCTGGGGAAGAGGTTTTGGGAGCCGCTCGCTAAATCAGCGCGACCGATGGAAACGAGAACCCAGTCGCTCTCCGGTCCTCATTCTCCGTAAGAAAAGATCGACGTCCAGAACTCGACGCAGCACCAGCAAGACTCCTCCACGTCTTACAGAACTCGGTATGAAGAAGCTCCAATATTCTTTGCTGTTTTTACAGTAATTATAATAATCTTTTTTTTATGCTTTTATAAAAGATGTCTGTTCTGTTCACCAAGGCTGCATTTATTGAATTCGTAAAAGCGTCATAAATTGTGAAATATTATTACAGTTTAAAATAACGGTTTTCTATGAGAATAGTTTGTGAAATGTAATTTATTGCTATGATCAAAGCTGGATTTTGAACACCTGATTCTTCAGAAATCATTCTAATATGCTGATTTGCTGCTTAAGAAACATTTTTGATATCATGCTGCTGAGTATGTTCGTGGAAACCACCATACAATTTATTTTTCAGGGTAATTTGATTGATATAAAGTTCAAATGAATAGCATTTATTTGTAATGAAAGTCTTTTGGAACTTTAGTGTCACTTTGATCAATTTAAAGCATTCTTGCTGAATAAAAAGGTAGGTAAGCGCTTAAAACATTTATTATTTTTAGTGTCAAACATAATCAGTGTTTTTGCTGCTTATTACTTTTGTAAACACTGACACAAGTAAAATTTAAAAACTAAATATAAATAAAATTAACACTTTGCTTTATGTTATTAAATTGATCAAAAGCGACAGTAAATACATTTATGAAATATTTCTAAATAATGCTGTTGTTTTGAATTTTTTTATTAAAAAAATCCAGAAAAATATAATTATTTATGAAGGGTCATGTGACACTAAAGACTGGAGTAATGATGCAGAAAACTTACCAAAAAAAAATCTAATTTTACTATAAATTCACATAGAAACGGTTTATATAAATTGTAATATTTTTACTGCATTTTTGTTCAAATAAAAGCTTCCTTCAAAAAAAATAATATCTTAATTATTCCGTCTTTCACACAGTAGTACTGTATATTGCATTGGCCTTCTCTTAATCTTGTTTTTTTTCTTTTCCCAGATAAGGAGCAGTTGCTGGAAATAGCTAAGGCTAATGCTGCGGCTATGTGTGCCAAGGCCGGCGTGCCGATCCCGGACAGCCTCCGGCCCAGATCTATTCTTCAGCTGCCCTTGCCAAGCCCAAACTCTGCATCCTTGTCTTTACCGTTGCCAGTGATGACCATGAACGCTGCTATGGCTAGTATGACTGCCGCCACCATGACCGCTGCTTTGTCCAGCATGGGTGCCTTGGCTTCCTTGCCACAACTGGCCCCGTTACCGACAATCGTCAACAAGCCACCGTCTTCAGCCACACCCAATCTCGCCAGTATCGAAGAAGCCAAAAAGAAAGTCACGAAACAGGCCAACAGCTTCAGCATTAAAGAGCTAACGGAGGTAAGCATTGTGCATGTTATTGCGTTTAAGTGTTTCTTGATCTGCATTGGATCGATGCTTTATTCAATCCTTCAGAGATGCAAGAAGATCGCCGAGAGTAAGGAAGAGATGGCCATCGCAAAACCACACGTGTCAGACGATGAAGAGGAGGAAAGGCTGTTTGGAGCTTCCCTTAAGGAGAATAAGGGCATCGCATTCAGTCTTGGTGTAAGTGTCTCAGCTTTTTAAGACTTGAGTTTAGATGTTTCCTTCAATCCTATTTCAATTCAGAACATATTAATCTTGGCGTATTAGGATTGATGTTATAATTAGCAAATTTACATGATATTATGTACATTTCTGAGGTGGGATTTTACTTTATTTCTCATCTTTTACTGTACGTGCTCTATAAATTTAGATTACCTTTGCCATTTTTTTTAACCAAATCATAAAATTAATATTTATTTATTTTTATACTGCATTTTTTATATATATGTTGTGATGCTACAAGTTAATTTAAGCATTCAAATCAATTTAATTTCACACAAAGTTGGCACTTGGATTTTATGTTTGTTTTATCTTTTTATTTATTTATTTTATTTATTATCTTTTGTTTTATCTTTTATTAATTTTGACAAAGTAGTATATAATTTATTAGCATTTTTTTTTGGCACCAATAGCTTTGTGGCTTACCCTGTCTAATATAAATAAAAGCAAAAATGCCAAAAAAATAGATAGATATTTTATTTATTTATTTAGTATTATTTAATATTTTTTTAAGTAATTTTTATTTTTATTTTAGACCAAATGATAAAAAAAAAATTAATGGTTCATGTTAAACATTCATTTTATCTTAGATTTAAAAAGAAATATTGTTATTGATCGATATTGGATATTTAATTGTGCTTGCCAATAATTTTTATTGTAGATCAACTTTGCCAAATCTGATGCTCACTTAAAGCAAATCTTTAAAACTTTAATAACAATAGCAGATAATAAATTAATATTTTTACATACTATAAATTCAGTGCATAAATTCAGTTGTAGTGATTTTATTTTTTTATTTTTTATTTTTTTGCTTTGCTCATGTAAGTTAGTCTGATATTTGAATTTCATTAAAATGATTAAATTGCCTAATTTAATGTTTCATTTAGACAATATAGTACTGAATTTTAGTATTGCTGTGTCCTATATGGCCTCTTTGTTTCCTTCAGAACACCTCGATGAAGCCGACCGTCCGAACCGAAGCGGTCTTTGCTAAGGAGTTCCCGGTGTCCTCCGGCTCCCAGCACAGGAAGAAGGAGGCTGATGGTGCGTATGGAGAATGGGTGCCGGTCGAAAAGAAAACCGAAAAGCCATCTGCATCGAGTTCTTCTGGGACTGAGGAGACCAGCAAGGACAGTGATAGTGTCTTTCCTGAAGCACCTTCTCAGGTGAGTGTTCATCTTCTAAAATGAGTCAGTTTGGTCTTAAAGAAGCATTTAGTTCAGCTTGTCTAAGCTCTTGTCTTTGGTTTCTAGCCTGTGGACATCACTTTGGCCGTCAGTGAGAGAGCGGTCGCCCAGAAGAGACTGGCAGAAAACCCTTTTGACATCAATGCCATGTGTATGCTGAATCGGGCTCAGGAGCAAGTACGTTCGTCTCTAGTACATAAAGTTTGAGATGCTTATGTGTTACATTTTGCTACTACTGGGGAGGGAGAAAAAATAAATAAATAAATTTTTGACGGTAAATTAATGCCTTTAATAAGTAGTCGTGTTATAAGCTGTTAAATATCCCTTCACATCCATCGTGCAGTATTGCACTGACCGTTGTGGTTTATCCCTTACATCAGCGCTTCTCAATCCTGGTCCTCGCGCCGCACCGCTCTGCATATTTTGCATGTCTCTCTTTGTTAACGCACCTGATTCTGATCATCCGCTCATTAGAAGAGAGCTCCGTGCATGAGCTGTGCTCCAATTGACATGGTCTCTACACAGTGTTCATTGCTCCCTTCTCCCTGAGCAGGGGAATTCCCTTAAAGTTTACTTCACTTCGGAACATTCATTCAAGGATTTGCGCTGTACATAAGTGAATACGATTTAAATTACGTCTCGCTCACATAAAGCCACTTTGAATGGAACCTAAGTTCGCTTGGAATTGGCGGAATATCCGGTGATGTTGACTACGCAGGGCACATACATTTGAATAGAACAAACGTCTGAAGTGACAAGAGTGGTGTTCATTTGCTCTTTGCTCCCTTCCGTTATGCCTGAATCGTTTCAGCCCTAATTTAATGTGTTGACATACTAAAATGACTAAAAAAATTTATAGAAATATTCAGGGGAAAAAAAAGAATAAAAAAATAGCAAAAACACATTACAAAATTACAAAAATCTTGATGTAAATGGAAAAAATAAAACCCCATTTAAAAAGTAATGATACATGCTATAAAAGTATATGATATGTTTGGCACAAGATTTCCATCACAATCAGTGCAGAAAATATGAACTGCATGAATTCTTTACTAGCCTAGGTTTGAGACTTTGTTTCTGTTTTTTGTGATTTCATATTCATTAATTGTCATTCACAGGTTGTATGTAGAAATATTAAAATACAAATAAAATTGACAGAACAGATAGCAAAACTACTAAAACTTATTCTAAAATGAATATAAAAAACAAAAGATCAGTAAAAATATTCATAAAGACTATATTAGGATTCAAATAAAATATAATATAAATATTAGATTGGGGGGCAAAAGCTGAAAAATTGCCTAAAATGTTGACGTACTAATTAATAATTATTAGTGCTGTCAAACAATTAATCACATTCAAAATAAAAGTTTTGTTTTTTACATAATATATGCGTGTTTACCATTGTTATGTGTATATCAATACAAACACTTGTATGTATATATTTTAAGAAAAATATGTAATGTTTATATAAATTGTAATATTTTTACTGCATTTTTGTTCAAATAAAAGCTTCCTTCAAAAAAAAAATCTTAATTATTCCATCTTTCACACAGTAGTACTGTATATTGCATTGGCCTTCTCTTAATCTTGTTTTTTAATCTAATGTTTATATTTAAAATATATAATATAAATGTATGCATGCAAATATTTTCTAAATATAAGCTGTATGTGTGTGCTTTTATATGTGCATAATACATATACACAGTGCACATTTATTTATTTATTTATATAAACAAAAACTCATTTGAAAGCACTAAAAATAAAATAAAATAAATAAAGCTATTTTGCAATGCAAAAAACCCCCATATTTAATTGTGGTTCCCAGGTTGATGCATGGGCCCAGTCCAACACGATCCCTGGCCTCTTCACAGGCTCCACCGGTGCTCAAGTGCTCTCATCTGATGAGCTCTCTAACAGCGGCCCGCAGGCCTGGATTAAGAAGGTACAGCCCTGAGTCGACGGCACCACTTATACTATGATGTTGGACATATATTGTGCTTGACGGTTTGTTTTGCATCATATTTGTGTGTTAAATTCCCAAGAATCAAAGTATCAAATCATTTCCTCGCACAAGTTGGCATAGTACAGTCAGACCCTTTTGACTTATTGTGCTTAATTGAGATTGACACTCTTCTCACGTCACACACGGAGGGTAAAATAAATCACTCAAAACATCCTCTCTTATATAGTCACATACATAAGCATTGTCATCTGTGAATGCTTTGCCAATTGGTGTACCCATCTGAGTCGTTGATCAGAGCAGTCAGTCACACAAAGAAAGTCCGCTTTTCATGAAATAGCATTGATTTTGCACTGAAGATGACGTCAGGGTATCCTAGGAAACAGTCTTGGGCTGTGTTTACTGACGTCAGCTGAAAGAAAGAGAAACGGCAAATAAAAGTGCAAATATTTGCTCTTCTGAGTGTCTCTGATGAAACCGTTGGACACAGTAGAAGCTGAAGAGGTACACCATTTGTGCATGGTCATGCAGATGTTTTATATCTGAAATTCTGTCATGACAGATGCAATGATGGATGGGCAGCGCAACTCGCTACTCCTCTAAAAGTGTCTTTTGAGAGAGGGGAGGAAGGAATTTGATTGACCAATGAGGAGAGACGTGCCCATCAGCATCCCAAATCTGATTGGATGAGCCAGTGTATGTCTACAGTTAGATTAATGATCTGTATTAATGTACACTATTGTTTAAAAATATGGGGTCAGTAAGGTTTTTTATATATATATATATTTTTTTTTTTTTCTCAAATAGCTGTTTTTTATGTGAATATCTGTTAAAATTGAATTTATTTCTGTGATCAGCGCTGTATTTACAGCATCATTACTTATCACATGACCCTTGAGAAATCATTTTAAAATTCTTAAAAAACTTATTTGATTTACATGTTATTTTATTGATGAGTAGAAAGTTGAAAAAAGCTGATTTTTTTATTCTAAAATAAGAATAATTGTTTTTAAATGAATAATTACAAAAGCAGATAGCAAAATCACTCTTAACAAAAATTAAAAATGAAAACTAAAAATATAAAGATAAGAGATCATTCAAAATATTCATAAATACTACAATGATATTTAAATAATGTAAAAGCAAAATTAAATGAACTAAAGTGTTGACATACTAAGGGTACTTAAACTGTATATTTCAAAAATAGAAATATTTGTAACTTTATAAATGTATTTACTGTCAATTTTGCTCAATTTAAAGCATCCATGCTTAAAGTAATAGTTACTGACCCCAAATATTAAACAGCAGTGTATTTATTCATTGAAAATGAGTGTCTTGTAATTATATAGATGTTCATGTAATATTATTAAAGCAATAAATCACTTGAAGATGTATGTTATAGTTATTCTAAGAGTTTTAGCCACTTGTAGTGTAGTAAAAAACTGCCTTAATGTGTTAAACGTATAAAATGTACACAACCCAACGCTTTCAATTCAGCAGAGAGCCGTATTGTCCCGAAGGCCTTGGATGCTGACCGCTGTGTAATACAGACCTTTACATTAAGACACGATAATCCCAGTTTTTATTTAGACTCGGGAGGCTAAAGAAACACTAGCGAAACACCATGATCTCTATACACAGACACCAAACCAAATACAGCTCAGACAGTGTTACAGAAATGGCCGACTTTGCCTAGATACGAACTCTGGGGTACGTTTGGAACTCACTCTTGACTTGAGAGCGGGATCCAAGCCGTTCAGATGCATTCGATAGTCTATATGTGATTGGCGTGTCAAAAGGGCCTGGTCATGCACTAACCGCAGTCAAAAGAATGTGTGGCATCCAGTGGGTGCGAGGTTCAAGCTCAATGCTCGGGATGGTGGGTTTGGGACACGGATGGACGAGGGGTGGGGGCTCACAGTTTGACCTGTGAACTCTCACCCCTCTGTATGGAAACTTGTTGCAGGGTCAGTCCTTGTAGCTGCCTCTTTGCCATGGTCACAGTCAGGCCCCTTCTATTCACGTCAGATGCTCGATGCCGATGATGGGGCCTAGGTACGTACGTCCTCCAGCACCCTTCCTTCTATTCATGTGGATTTGTGTGTGAACTGATGCATTTCTGCCTTGTCCTCCTGTTTGTTTGCACTGAACCGACTCAGAGTCTGAGATCTGTTCAGGACGGTGTTCATGCTTCTCCTGCTGAAGGCTCGCACCTTACTCATGTGTTAATGGAAAATACACACTGCCGCTCAAACACTGTTTGGATGTTTTTGAAAGAAGTCTCTCCTGCTCATCAAGGCTGTGCTTATTTGATTCAAAATATGGGAAAAATTGTGAAAACATTTGTACTTTTTGAAATGGCTGTTTTCCATGTGCACATCTGTTAAAATGCATTTCATTTCTGTGATCAAACCTGAATTATCAGCATCAGTCTTTAGTGTCACATGATCCTTCAGATTTTTTTGAAATGGAAATCTTCAGTAACATTATAAGTGCCTTTTCTGTCACAGTTTAATGCATCCTTGCTGGATAAAAGTGATGCAAAAAAATGTGTATGTATAGTATAGATGTATACACTTACTGTGTTTCCACAAAATTTCCACATAAATATTAAGCAGCAAGAATGTTTTTTTTAACGATAATAATCAGAAATGTTCAGTATATTAGAATGATCTCTGAAGGATCATGTGACACTGAAGACTGGAGTAATGATGCTGAAAATACAGCTTTGATCACAAAAATAAATTACATTTTAACACATATACACACAGAAACCTGCTGTTTAAAATTGTAATAATATTTCACAATTATTGCTTTTTTTTGTCCATTTCTGATCAAATAAATGAAGCCGTAGTGAGCAGACGAGACTTCAATTAAAGATGTTAAAAATCATAATTATTCCAATCTTTTGGCCGGTTGTGTGTATATATTTATATTTCTACTTAATTAGTGATTTAGACCTACAGCAGGTGAGAAATAAAGGACTCTGCATTTAAACATTTTGCATATTCTTAAAATAGTTAAAGCAAAAATTCACAAGGCTATTCTATCTAATATCTAATATTAATTTAAACAGCTGCAGTTGAAGTGACGTGACCCGACTTCACCGAAGGAGCCGTTCTCTCACTGCTTGCCGTTTCTCTTGGTTTGCCTCTCTTTCTCTCTGTCTGGATCTGTCCCGTTCCACTCAGGACCAGTTCCTGCGGGCGGCGCCGGTCTCGGGCGGGATGGGCGAGTTACTGATGAGGAAGATGGGATGGAGGTCAGGGGAGGGTTTGGGGAAGCACAGGGAAGGAACGGTGGAGCCCATCATCATCGACTTCAAAACTGACCGCAAGGGTAAGAAGAGCTGAATCATCAAATCATATCTTCACCATGACGGAGATCTTAGTGCTGATGTTTCTGTTCACACAGGCCTCGTAGCAGAAGGAGAAAAAACACAGAAATCTGGCAACATTGTCGTGATGAAGGATCTTCTAGGTGAGTGTTTGATCACAAGACGTGTCTGTTTCTGGATGATCCAAATCTTGTACCTTAAAACCCACAGTATGATAATATTTGATTAAAGGAATAGTTCAGAGTAAGATATTTTAAAGAAATTTTGTAACCAAGGTGTTTTGGTCACCATTGACTCCCATATTAGGGACACAAATACTAAGGAAGTCAGTGGTGACCCAAAACATCCTGGTTCCAAACTTTCTTCAAGATATCTTCCTTTGTGTTCAGCAGAACAAATAAATTTGAGCTGTTTTTCCTCTATAGATCAGACTATGAGACATAAAAGCCTGATGGATCAAACAAAAACAAGCAAAAACACACTTGATTTCAGACTTGTTTCTTTAGACTTTTAGATTTTGCCTAAAGGTTCATTTTAAAAATGCAGGGTTCACAAAGCTCTTCCCAGACCTGTCCACCAGTGGGTTTATGGATATGGTGTTTATTGTGCAGGGAAGCATCCGGTGTCTGCTCTGATGGAGATGTGCAATAAGAAGAAGTGGCCTCAGCCTGAGTTTGTGATGGTGCACCACAGCGGACCCGACCACCGCAAGAACTTCCTCTTCAAGGTCAGTGAGGAGTTTGAGAGGGTTTTATTTTAAATATCAGCATTAGATATGTTGTAAAACACAAATTTAGACATTGGAATGTTATAATTGAACAATATTTGGGAAAAAACTGACACTGCAATATTTAGTTTTTCTGCCATATCAAAAAATACTATAATGTTCACTATATGCATTGAATATTTTGAAATAATTAACCATTCTAGGTTATGGTGGTTTTGTAGGCGAGTCCAAAATATATATATATATTTTTCTTGTTTTCTGAGTGTGAATCCTCTCTTTAGGGCTAAACCATTTAGTAAAAATTGGAGCTTTCACACTTGGATTTACTCTTTACACAATAACCAGCTCAAATAACGTTCAGAAACAATAAAATTAATCGAAGAATCAAGAAATCATAGGTTCCCATTGTGTTTAATAATACTGTATTTTGATATGATTTTTATTGTTAAATGTATTATTTAAATTTATTACAATATTATTATTATTATAAATATAAAAAAGTAATAAAATCATTTTTTGCAATAAAATGCTATTGTTAAAGTAAAAAAAACTCATTTAGAAATGTAAATGTTCATCTCTCTTCATTATATGGTATTATAATGTTATACTAAAACTACAATTGAAACACCCTTAAGATAACCTGTAGAAAGAACACAACACATCTCGAGCACGAGTTAGTAATTACGATCACAAAATTGATTAATTGTACAGCCCTACATTCCAGGTTAGCTAAGATGTTTGGGAGTGAATACATCATGCAGCCCTTTATTGAAAGTTGCTTTTCATTTTGTGGTCTGTTAATGCTAAAGAACTGTTTTTGACATTGTGCATTGAGCCCCAAATCCATAGCTGTGTTGCTGATTGTCAGATGTGTGTGTGTTCATCAGGTGGTGGTGAACGGAAGTGATTATCAGCCTCAGACGGCCAGTCCTAATAAGAAACACGCAAAGGCGATGGCGGCGACGGTGGCTCTGCAGGCGATGGGAGAAGTGGCTGGAGACGGCGTTCACACGGGCCCCGTCTTCACCGCAGCCACCAGCACATGACACGCTCCATTCATTTCACTCTCATGCCCATTCAAGCATATCTCTTAGTATTTTTGTAATTTGAGTTCATTTCCTTCAACCACGTTCCCCTTGATTTGGTAAAGCCTTTGCACGACTGAAATGAGAAAGCATGTCCTCCAATGAGAATGAGACTAGGTCTGAACCGTGAAGGCTTGCGTTCGATGCATCTGACTGAACGGCATCATTGTTTTAAACTTGGCGTCTGCTCTTGTAAATGTTTCATGCATGCTGTAAAATTATTTTATCTTTATAAATGTTTTTTTTTCTTTGCTTTAAAGTGTTACCAGCCCCTTTTATTTCTGAAGGCTTGTGTTCTGTTGCTGGCAGAGAACATGTTTTTGTGATGAAACCGAATAAACAGATAATCTTGTCACTGGAAAATGATGCTTTTTACTGTGTCTGATCAGCTTCACCTGTGCTTTTCAGAAAAACTGCATCAATTACAAGGTAGTTTACATTCACTTTTACTTTACAAGAAACACTTCACATCGGTTTCAGTGTTAAATTCATACAAACAGCAAAATAAGGCAATGTTTAGCAAAAACATAGTTTATAATTAGGGTTTTTGTGGGCCTTGAAGATGTAATTCGCCCTTAAATTGGAGCAGAAAGACTCTTAAAGTAACAGCATTAAATGTTGCATGTGCTGCAAAAAAATGCACCTTTCTCTTTATTTTATCTAAACATTCTTCAATCAGGATAATTTACTTGTGATGCAAATGTAAAATGACGTAAAGAAATATTTAACAAATTTGTTCTTGTAATCATAATTTCAGTCAGTCACATGTATCTTAAAGAGGTTACTTTATTTTAAAAAAGCTCCACATTAGATCTACACAGGCTTTGATTTTACTGAGCCCTGTTACGCTTTAAAAAACTTACTGAAAAACAAACGCACCATTTACAGCTATAGAAATAACAGCACCATATTCAAAGTTACAAACTGTCCCCATTTCAGAGAAAATATGAGCCTAGATATTAAAATCATAAAAAAGCTCTTTCTACTAAAACAAAAACTATCTGTTAAACCTTTTCTCAAATGAAAACTATATGAATAGATGAAGATACAGTATATGGTAACACTTTAAAACAGGTAACACTTGTAGACTATTAACTACAACCTTCCCCAAATAAATTCTTCATTTGCTGCTTATTAATAGTAAGGTGATTGGTAAGTTTAGATATTGTATAGGATTAGAGATGTACATTAAGGCATTAATATGTGCTTAATTAGCACTAATAAATGGCTACTATTCTAAGCAACTAATAGGTGTAACTGTAAAATAAAGTGTTACCATATATATATGAGCCATTCCTGGTATCCAGTAACATTTTGGCTTTATAATTGGGAAAAAAGTTACATGTTTTTTGTTTTTGGAATTCTACATCATTTCATTTTATCATTTAATGGTTTATATTTCTGGTGGAAGTTGATTACTTTGCACTGAGGACCTCAAACTAAATGCATATCAATGCCTATTATCTCTGTTTAAGTGATAAAGTGGACTTAATATATATAATTTCAGCAATTTCTTATAAATATGTGACTATTTTAGAGAAAATATGAGTACATAAATCATAGAGACAGAGAAGTCACTGTATAACAGGAATGACCCATATATATATATATATATATATATGTACACACACAGGTTTTTAAGCTATCAAATGGTATTCTATACTGTAAGTAAAAAGTAGTGCTCCACAGGTAAGACAAAGTATATATAAAAATACATCATATTTTGTTGAACCACTTTCAGATTTTCACAGCTCACAAAATCAGCTGTTTGC
Source organism: Enteromius mattozi (assembly GCA_032359235.1). Lineage (NCBI taxonomy): Eukaryota > Metazoa > Chordata > Actinopteri > Cypriniformes > Cyprinidae > Enteromius > Enteromius mattozi. The sequence goes on from JAUMHE010000042.1 coordinate 18,620,935, forward strand.
CTGGAAATGTCTGAAACTTGAATCCTTTCAATGGTTTTCTCTTGACGACTCAGATTCTTCCAAAAACCAGTAATAATCCCAGAACGACGGCAGTAACGAGCAGAACGCCGCTGATAAGAGCGATGCGGATCCAGGGAATCTCATCCGAGAGGAGCTCCTGAGAATCCCACGGGCCTGAGAGGAAGATCTCACAGTAAACACACCGCTGATATTCATACTGTACATCAGACTGAGCTGCTGGTCTTTACAGTTTAGTTACAGCTTGCTCTGAAATCCATTAATAACATATAGAAACAACATTTACCATGCATACAACATGCACACAATGCATACTTCACATGCTTTGTCTTCAGACTTTGGATAAAGCATGCAGATTATATTGTTTACTCCATAAAATATATTAAATGAACCTATTGAGAGCATAAAAGTGTATCAGAGTTTATTATCTAGTTAACCAATAACAAACTCAGTACTTACCAGAAACAGTGCTTGTCTCTGGGACTGACGGATCAGTCATCACTAATAGTGCTAAAAGAGACAAACACAGACTAATATAAATAAACTACTAAATAACTACTAAAAAATAGTGGTTCAACATATTCTAATGAGTTAAACTAAAAACATAAGCTGCCAGGACTCTATTGATCATACTTTAGGCATTGCATATATTATTATAAATATCTTTTTTTTCATTGAAGTAAAGCTGAAATTAGATTAAATACTTAAAAAATTACCTCATTATATTATGTTGCCTTGGCAACTACACTAATATAAAAAAAAATACTGAAATGTCTAAAACTACTAAATAATACATTTATGATTTATAAATGCTTAAAATGCATAAACAGAAAACTCAATACTTACCAGAATCAGTGTCTGTCTCTGAAACAGATACATCGGCTGTCACTAAAATGAAAGAAAAAAGAAGAAAATGAATACAACTAGCCAGAATTGATGCCTGTCTCTGAGACTGATATATCCATCGTCACTAGAGCAGAAAAAAAGTAGAGTGGGAAAAAAAACAAACTAAAATAAATAAAACTGCTAAACAACAAAAGTTCAGATGAGTCTCACATGCATATACTTACCAGAATCTGTGTCTGCCTCAGTGACTGATGTATCTGTAGCTAGAAGAGGAGCTAGAGAAAAACACATATAAAATAATAAAAATATAGCATATATATATATATATATATATATATATATATATAAGTAGCATGCCAGTGTACTTAAGATTTCTAAACTGCACTTCTAAATGACTGCATGTGAATGCATGTGTCTCAGTGTTTATTATTGTTATTACAGTCGAACAGAAGCAAACTCAGTTCTTACACAACTCAGTGTCTGTCTCTGTGACTGATGGATCCGTCGTCACTGAAAGAAGAGTTGAAAGAGAAAAACAAAGACTAAAATTAATCAAACTACTAAATAATATTTATAATAAAAAACAAAATATAGAAACAACGCATAGACTAGATAACACACATGCGTACCAGAGTGAGTAACTGTGAGAGTTACTGAACTATCTGTCGTCACTAGAGATAGAGCTGATGGAGAAACACAGATACAACCAAGATTAGACAGCAGCAGTGTGATATTAAAACAATTGTGTGTGTGTGTGTGTGTGTGCACCTGGTACTTACCACGTCATGTATCACAAGGATAGTAATACATTTTGACCATGTGGGGACATTTCTTAGGTCCCCATGAGGAAACAAGTTTAAATATCATACAGATTTGAAAATCTAAAAATGACTGAACCCACAAAAATGGAAACAATGTACATTTGTGTGTCTGTGTGTGTGTGTGTGTGTGTGTGTGGCCCTGAGCAGCATCAGTAGTACTGTACCTTCATGTCTCTCAGTATATGTCAGTGCTGGCAGAGAGCTGCTGCTTTCAGTCTGAGTCCAAACCGGCTCACTACTGCTCGTCTGAGTCTGAAAGAGAGACGCTGAGCTCCACGCCTCTGAAGATACAGCTGACAACACACAGAGATACAGAGAGAGAGAGAGGTTACATGACAACACTTACATCCAGGCCTCAAAAATAAAAATATACATATGCAACCCTGGAGCACAGCAGCAGTCATCAGCAGAACAGCAATAGACAACAATACATTGTATGGGTCACAATTATGGATTTTTCTTTTATGTCAAAAATCATTAGGATATTAAGATCATGTTCCATGAAGGTATTTACTAAATTACTTCCATAACTTCATTTTTGATTAGTAAAATGCATTTCTAAGAACTTCATTTGAACAACCTTAAAGGCAATTTTCTCAACATCTAGATTTTTTGCACCCTCAGATTCCAGATTTTCAAATAGTTATATCTCAGCCAAATATTGTCCTCTCCTAACAAAATAAAAATTGTAAAAAAAGTATTTATTGAGGTTTCAGTTGATTCAGATGATCAATAAAAATACAAAATTTTTTTTAAAAAGTTACCCTTATGACCCTTAGTTACCCTTTTGTGGCCCAGGGTCACACACACACACATATGAAGAGTTTATTTGCAAAAACAAAGATCATGTATATATATATATAGAGTATACATGCATACACACACACATAGTATAAAAAACTGAAGAGAACTGTGTAATTGTATCTTATTCAAACAGAAACAGAATACTTACCAGGATCGGTGCTTGTCTCTGTGACTGACGTGTCCATAAGTGAAGTTGAATGAGAGAAACAGAATAAAATTACTTAAACCAATAAATAATAATATGTAACACAAATGTAATATTATACATAATAATAAGTTTTTGTTTGCATAATGTGTGTATATACTTTGTATATTAGTTGGCCTATGTATAAATATGCACACATACAGTATATATTTTGAAAATATGAACATACATATTTGTTTTCATATTATTTACATGTACTATTTAATATAATATTTAATATAAAACAAACATTTTCTGAAATATACACATGCATTTATATATGCCTAATAAATATACACAGTATATGATGTACACAAAGGTTTTTATTTTGGATGTGATTCATCGGGTCGGTAGCGTTACCCCAAACCATGAGTGTGTGTGTCTCCGGGAACCCGCTCCGCGGCGCCTCGTAGTCGGTGCTCTTGTAACGGCACTGATAAACGCCCCGGTCGAAAACACTGACTGACTGGATGCTCAGAGAGAAGAGACCGCGACTGAGGTCGTGTTTGTCCGGTAACCTCAGGAGGCTGTGATCGATGCTGATGTCCATCTGTCCAGAGCTCAAGCGCAGGATCTCTCTGTCATCCTTCAGCCACTGGAGGTAAATGTCTTCCCAAGGTTTTTGTTTAGGGATATTTCCAAAGCAGTCCAAAGTGATATCATCGCCCTCAAACACTTCAACATGATCGGTAAAAACAGCCGGTGCTGCAGAAACACAACAAACAGTTTTAGTTCACGCTTTATTCTTTAAACTGTTGAAGCTTTTATTACAGCAAGACAAGACTCCTTATTTTCTAAAACAAAAGAGAACCTTTATATTGGAATCTTTAGATTTCTTAACGAATTAGACACATTTATTATTTTCCCCAGAACTTTTATTTTACATTTTTTATATTTTTCTTTAGATAAAAATGGGCGTGGCCATTAGTACATTCTATGGGTCTAGTTTCCGGTTTCATCCACGTCCAGCTATTTGTAGCTTGATATGGAAAACTGGTGTGTTTTATCATGTTTAATGTATCCTCTTAGTTATGAACACAATGGTTTGTAATGCAAACAGTTTTAACGTTTACTGCACATCGCTATTCTCTTATTATTAAAATGAAATGCATTTAATTAAATTTATAGTTTAATTTATAGTAATTTTGTTGTGTTTTTGTCAATTTTGTTAGTTTTTATTCATTTCATATATTAATTTCAGTTTTAGTTTTAGCTATTTTATAGTACAAGTTAAATGAGAAATGTCGTTTTGAAAAATAGATAATTATATATATATATATAATTTAAATTTAAATGTTTATTTTATTTCATGCTTTTTGTTGTCGTTTTGTTTATTTACAGTTACAGATTATGTAAAAATAACACTTTTTTTTTTAGAACTGGAACTTTCTCAGATGTTTATATATATATATATATATATATATATATATATATAGTGCATACATTTATAGCTAGTATTTGTCAGCTAGCATCACTGTACTTACTCAACACTTGTAGTAACACAGAGCAAATGGGTTTTGTTCCCTCCCAGAGACATTCGTATATTTCTCCATCGTTCAGCATCACATCTGACAGAATGATGGAAAAGTCCTCAGACTCTGCGGGATCTTGGAAGAAGTTCACCCGATTTTCAAATCCTCTCCCGACTGAGATGTCTTCTCCTTGCAGAGAGATCACGTCTTTACCCATCGCCTCCCAGTGAACATACAGCTCTTCCACAGAGAAACCTGAACCATTGCAGGGCAAGATCACGCTTTCTCCAACATACACCTGGACCTCCGATGTCTGAAGGTACAGACCTAGACAGACTGAGGAGGAAGTGCAGGAATTCCTCAAAACAGGGCTTTTAAAGGAAGAGTTCACCCAAAAATGAAAATTTGCTGGCAGTGAATGGGTGCCGTCAGAATGAGAGTCCAAACAGCTGATAAAAACAACACAATAATCCACAGCACTCCAGTCCAGCAGTTAACATCTGGAGAAGACAAAAGATGAAACTAATCCAGCATTAATTTTAATTTCATAATTTTAAATGTAATATGTGGCTGGATTTTGACGTCAGAGACAGGAGATGCACTTTTTCACTGGAGGATGCACTATTATGGATTATGGACTCATATTTTAGCTGAAAGCATCTGTTTAGAGGTAAAAATGTTTTGATGGATTAGTTTCAGTTTTTGTGTTCTGGACTGGATGCTGGATTATTGTGATGGTTTTAGGCACCCATTCACATCCATTGCTGAGACACTGATGCAGAAACACATTTCTCCAAACCTGATGAAGAAACAAACTCATCTAGACTCATCTTGGATGATCGGAGGGTGAGTAAACATTTAGCAAATACTATTTCTTTAATATCAGCAAATATACAGACACTAAACAAAGGAATTCATCACTTACCCTTGAGGGATACAATAAAAAAGAAAGTAGTCCCAAGAATATGCATTTCCTCTCAGAAAACCTATTAAATTATAAAAAAACAAAACTATTATTTGAAGGAAGTATGAATAATCAGGTGTATTGTCGAGGAGGAGCAGAGAGCACGTGGTGATCATCCAGTGATCTTCTTCTGGAGCCACCACCTCCTTCACTCCCACAGACCCTGGGGAAGCTTTATTTAATCGTGCTGACGTGTCACCGAGTCAGAAACCAGAGCCAAAAAAACGCTTCAGACACTGGAGTCTTGTTATCTCATGCACATGTATATATATAATGCAGCAATAGTTAGTTTGTCTAAAGCTTGCATTTTTGTTTTAGTAGCTTCCTTTTAATACTTCAGTTTAATTTATTTCATTTTATTATTAAATGTATATCAGTTTTTTGCCAAGGTAAGATTAAATTAAAAGTTAAGTTAACAATTAACAATGGTGATGTACTTCAGTAATTGAAATAAACTGTATTTGACTATTTATGTTGACTGATAGCATATGCATCGGGTATGTTTTATATTATTTATAATAATGGTGGAAAGGCAAACAAAATTGAGAAAAGAAAAATTAAACCTGAAAAAATGTAATGCATTGATAGACCGCCCTGAGACATATTTCAGAAATACAATAAGAATCATGCAGTTAGTTGAAAAATACATATAATGATTATATGTTGCAATTTTTCTTGCAACTTTGCAAATTGCAATCGCATAAATATATTAGTGCTGTCCAAATGATTAAATGCATCCAAAATAGATGTTTTTGTTTACATAATATATGGGTACTTTACATTTATTATGCATATATAAATACACACATACAGCATATATTTTAAGAAAACAGGTGCATGTATTTACATGTAAATATGAAGAGTTTATTTGCAAAATATTTTTTTTTCATTCTGCATTCCAGTTAATCTCAGTCAAACTGCCGTTATATTAATGTATCTAATATATAAACATATTTTTCTGAAATATATACATGCATGTATTGATATATAAATTTACACAGCACACACACATATTATTTAAACAAATACATATTCATTTTGAATCCAATGAATTAAGATGAATCATTTGACAGCACTAAAATATACATCTTAATTTTGCCTTTCAATTTCTTTGCTTAATTTTGTGCATTTCTTGAGTCATTTCAGTGCTTCAGGATAAATAAAATAAGCATTCAGCAGTGAAATGAGATCATTGTACTGCAGTAAAGCCCCAGTGCTATTCATAAGAGCTGAAGTGCATGATAAACTGAAATAAAACTAAGCAGTACTCACCAAGTCTTCAGTTGTAGCTGGTGTTTTAGATTCCTTCATTCATTCAGTGTTTTTTTAAGCCGCTCTCGCCTCGTCTTGAGTTCACAATGAAGCAGCACTCGAGGGCCGAGGAACATGCTGAACAGAGAGAACATGAATCCAGCCGATCTGTGCGTGAGTGTCATGCTGCACAGATGCTGCTTTATGTTTAGGGCTCGAGGTGACATGGGTGCTAAAATATGACCTGATGCAACATCACAATTAATCACATTACAGTACATTACAGTAGTGCTGTCACCTTTACAATACCGTAGTGCTCTGGCATGGATTTCAGTCGCATTGATTCTGTCCTTCGTGCATGTTTAGTCCATGCATCTCTGACTTTGAGTATTTTTAATGTATAAGTCGTGGCTGTGAAACGTTAGACGTGGAGGCACACGGGCTCCAGGATCATCTTCTGAATGATGGAATCTGTTGGCTTGACCTCAAGTATTTACACTCTTCAACACTTCTGGATCTATTTTAAGACGAGCGAGACCGATCTGATTCACACAAGGACAATGACACAAAGACCAAGCAGTTTGTAAAAAACCAAAGCCACTTACAAAAGATCAAAAACATGCTCTGCTTGATGTTTTATTTTGCCTGGTACATTTACGTTTAGTCGTTTAGCAGATGCTTTTATCCAAAGCCACCTACAAATGAGGACAAAGAAATTAAAAAGAAAACAAACAGAGAATACTAAATATTAGCGAAGTTAGTGTTCATTTTTAGTTTTTTTATAAAGAAAACAAGCAGTTAGTAAATGATAGAGGGCAAGTCCAAAAGGGTCATTGGCTTATATATATATATATAATTTGAATAAAGACATGTGGACAGATATATTATGTATGCCTTTTTGAAGGCAAACAAAAATAAACATTTTAAAATAAATATATTTCACAATCAAAACGGTCTTTATGGCCCTTAAATGCAATAAATATTTATTAGTGTTACAGATTTTTTTCTCTCTCTCTCTCATATATGTATATATATATATATATATATATAAAAATTAGATAGATAGAAGGAACATAAACTGTATAAACACTATTCATGTACATGAACTGCATAATTATTTACACTCAAAACTATATTTTATCATGTTATTTATTTTTTAAAGAAGTCATGTAATTAATAGGATAATGTAGTTTTTTGCACTCATCCTTGAAATACACAGCAGAAAATATTTCAACTTGTTATTTTTAATAAATTCATACAAGTGTGATAAATACACTGCCAACAGTCAAAAATATAATCAAAGCTTTTAACACAGTTTTACACGTTACTTCCCAAGAAAGTCATTATTTGTTTCTCATCGAAAGACGCGGATTAAAAATTAAACTTTAAATCACACACATTCTAAAACATTATTACAGCCTATAAAAATAAAAGATTTAAAACAAGTTAGATCGGCCAAACCTCTAATGTGTTCAGACAACACTAAAAGCTACTCTACATTCACGCCCAGTGTCTATAAAGATGAAGTGAGTGTGTAAGCGTCACAGGAAGCCTGATACGCCACAGATATTAATAGGCCGGGCCTGTCAGCTCTCTATTAATGTTTTCTCAGGACTTCCAGCTGTACGAATAGTCTCTCATGTGCAGCTGTCTGAGAGCGTTCTTTCCCAGCATGCTCGGCGTGGCCAGCTGCTGAATGGAGCTCTGCTGGAGGCCACATCTTCCCAGATCCTGGACCACAGACTCCTGGAAACAAGGGCGAAACAGAAAATGAGTGCTTCTGACTGCACACACACACATAAATAAACCATAAATAACATGCAATACTGAAAACACAGTTTAATGTGTGTTTGGGAATGCACTGGACACTAGGTTTACTTTATTTACTTTAAACACATCTTCAATTTTGTGGACAGATGTTTACAGCATTTCACCTGTACGCCAAAATAATACGTTTTATGAGTTTGATGTTGGAAAGGGAAGAATTTATGACAGAAATATTACTATTATTTTAATTGATCAGAATATTTTCCACATACAGAACATTTTAATTTACAACAAAAATACATTTCAATACTTTTTGCTAGTTAAAGTTATAATTTTATTAATATTGCTAGTTTTATGTAATATATCAACTAAAATATGAATTTATATAACATATTAATAAAAATTATAATTGATTTAGTAGTAAACAAACTATGAATTATTAAAACAAATAAAAAAAATATATTTACAATGTTGAATAATGTTCTTTAAACACAGCATTACAAACAATTTTAAAATAATAAAAATAATGTTTCAATTCAAAATACGCGACAAAATAATCACAACTTAAGTTTTTGGCAGTCATGCGGACCTAAACAAGAATAAATGAGTAACACATACAGGTGCTGGTCATATAATATCTTCAGTAACTTGATTTATTTCACTAATTCCATTCAAGAAGTGAAACATGTATAATGTATTCATTCATTCCACACAGACTGATATATTTCAAGTGTTTATTTCTTTTAATTTTGATGATTATAACTGACAACTAATGAAAACCCCAAATTCAGTATCTCAGAAAATGAGAATATTACTTAAGACCAATACAAAGAAAGGATTTTTACAGCACTCAATACTTAGTTGGGGCTCTTTTGCCTGAATTACTGCAGCAATGCGGCATGGCATGGAGTCGATCAGTCTGTGGCACTGCTCAGGTGTTCTGAGAGCCCAGGTTGATCTGATAGTGGCCTTCAGCTCCTCTGCATTGTTGGGTCTGGCATATTGCATCTTCCTCTTCACAATACCCCACAGATTTTCTGTGGGGTTAAGGTCAGGCGAGATTGCTGGTCAATTAAGAACAGGGATACCATGGTCCTTAAACCAGGTACTGGTGGCTTTGGCACTGTGTGCAGGTGCCAAGTCCTGTAGGAAAATGAAATCTGCATCTCCATAAAGTTGGTCAGCAGCAGGAAGTATGAAGTGCTCTAAATCGTCCTGGTATACAGCTGAGTTGACCTTGGACCTCAGAAAACACAGTGGACCAACACCAGCAGATGACATAGCACCCCAAACCATCACTGACTGTGGAAACTTTACACTGGACCTCAAGCAACGTGGATTCTGTGCCTCTCCTCTCTT
>JAUMHE010000042.1:18635523-18651794 GCA_032359235.1 Enteromius mattozi
GTCCGTCGTTGTCGGTAAGCTTGACGGGCTAGCAACAGTAACTAAGGGGGGTGTGGCTTTTGCGAAAGGTCAATTGTGCTTTTAGCAGACTTCCTACATTATTTGACAAAGAATTATAAAACAGTGTGCGACACTAAACAGTTGAAACAGTAGCATGCTACAGTGGCACATCACGGCCTGTTTCACACATCTAGCATCAGCAGTGTGCAGACAACACTTTTCCCGCTCATATTAACAGCTTACAGCTTTCACACCACATGCATAAGCAACGCACGGCTATTTTCACTGCTCCTCTCAAGCTGAACCATGCTAATATATAAACTCTTACTTTGCATTTGTAATCCCAGTTTACTGTAGGTAAATCAACTTCCAGCTAAGAACACAGCCACAGACAGAGAGTCGATTCCAGAAACTTCAGTCTAAATTCACTTACTGTACATCTGCTTTAATGATAAAGCTGCTCTGAAAAATAAAAGGCTGTTGGAAGAAAAGAGAGATAAAGGAGATAAAAAAAGATAAAAGATAAAAAGAATAAAAAAGAAGAGTCGAAGAGAAGCACCTTCACTTGAAAGTTAACTTGGACAGAAACGACGCTTTGTGCCGCTCAACAGAGAGAGACTGATGGGTTTACTGGAAGCGTGAATTACCCAGGAGTCATCAGGTTGACATCACGCACGTGCCTTCATAAATCAACAATCACATATAAACCATAGTGTTTCATCAGTCTTCTTTAACTTGAGTAAAACAGTGGAAAAACTAAACTACCAACTGACCACTCATTTACACAAAGTTTGACAAATTTTCACTTGTGCCTATTACATATTTTAGCATTATATACTATTATAATATTTATTAATATATAGAGTCAAAAAACATTGTCAATTCTTTTTTTTTATATTAAAATATAAAATCCATTATACATTCCTAGAGTAATTTTAGCATTATTCATTTTTAGTTTAATATTTATTCATATTTTGAAAGAACTTAAATTTATAGTCTATACTTTCATTTCAGTTCCGTCTTTTTTGCGCATTTGTCCTTTTTATTAGATTGCTATATTTCTATTTAGATTTTTAAATTCAGTTCAAACTTATTTGATTGAAGTTGGTTGCCAAGGCAATGTGTCTAATTTGTATTTATTTTATAATTTATTTCAGCTGTATTTCAATCAGCTAAACTGTTTTAGTTTTAATTGTATATTATTTATCCTTTCTATATTAACTTCATCATAAATTCTTTTTTTCATGTTTTCATCATTGAAATTCATCATAAACCTTTACTTTTTATATTTTATTACTATTTTGTATTATACTTTTTATTAATATTCTGAATTTAAATCATTTTAATTCTCATTTTCATTTTAGTTAAAGTTTTTGTACATTTTATTAGTTAGTATTTTTCTATTATTTATAATATAACATAATATAATATTTCAGTGCAGATTTTAATTTACCTTATTTCAGTTTTACTCATTTTATGACTTTAACTCATTTTATTTCAGTTGATTGTCAAGGCAACACTCAAATTTGTCATCTAATATTAATTTTACTTCAGCTTAATTTTGAAGAAATAGTTTCAGTTTTAGCTAACAATAACAACACTGATCTATGATTACAGATGTCAGACTTCTCTCCTCTAAAAAGCAAAACAAGCTGCAAACGTCAGGCTACAGAGGACTAATAGTGTGAGGGCCGGAGCAGAGACAGATGATGGGAATTTGAGAAGACAGTGTGGAGTGGAGAGAGCCGTGTGTGCTTTTCCTCTCTGCTTTGCTTCATAATTGATAAGTAAAGTAAGTGCCTTATCTAGGGTAAGCCATGACTTCACATATGAACTGACCGTGAGGCTGAAGAGAGGACGGCTGATCTCAGATCAGATGTTGAACTGGCGTTTGGGACGGTCCATCTGATCTGAGATGTGTTGGAAAGCAGTGGCTTGTGGTGGAAGTGGTTGCCCATGAAGCCAAAGAGGACAAAGGCGAACAATGTCTGTGGCTGTTTTACTATGATGAAACCCATGATTTCACAATACACACACACACACACACACACTGCGCTGCTGACCACAAGTTCCCATGAAGCTCAGCCACAGACAGATATTATATCTTTCAAATATCAATCAATGTGAAACAAATCATAACAACCACACTATTACATATTACTTTAACTGCCTAGTGCTGCCGGCTGTCACGCTCTACACAGGCAGCTAACTTTTAGGACAGCATACAGTACTAACTCAAACATAACACCATGAAGCACAGCGGTAAAGCATATCTACTTTAACTTAAAAACTTCAGTACAGTTGCTGCTTTTACATTCATATGAATAAATGTTAATAAATGTATAAATATTAAACAATTAGAAAAAATTTAGTTGAATTTGGTTGAATTATTTTGATTAAGTTTATTAATATTTATATAATATATTATTTACATATATTTATAAATACATATATTTACTAAGAAAATACATTGCAAATAAAGTTTGCATAAAATATTGGATACATTTTTTATTATATTTAACAATTTATTAACATCACAGTTCTGTGCGAAATCGCTGCTGAAGAAACAACCTAAAACAGTCCAGGTTTGCCGGTCTTAGCTGGTTTAGACCTTTTTAACTGGTCTCCCAGCCTGTTCAATTTGGTGTTTAGCTAGTTGACTAGTGACTCAAAACAGACCAGTCTAACAACGTCTACTAGAATAGGACAACTGATCAATTCAGGCTGATTTTTTTGTCGAGTCTCTTGACATGAATGTTGTGACAGAGCACACAGAGCATTCTGGGAGTTCTTTGAAGTGGCACTTATAATTTCTGTGCAACTAGCATCACCAAATTGAACTGCAAGAATTAAATATATATATATATATATATATATATATATATATACAGTATATCTAGGCCTAAACTTCTGGATTTATATTTTTGAATTGTATATAAGATATCCATGCATTAGAAAAACATGAATAAACTAATAAACTTGCCATAAATGTGATGCATATATTCATACATAAATAAAGCAGGTAAGAAACCATCAGTTTTTGGACCATAATAATATAGTTTTCTTTCTAGAGTGCCACCTTAAACATAGTAAAATTAATTTGGTAATTGATCATTATAACCACTAACCATTATTACTCATTGCTGTGGTCTGTTATCAATAGCAATTGAAGCCTTGTGAAAGCCATTTTCTTCTTGCATCACATGACCTCAGCAGACTGACCTCAGCTCAGTTTTAGGGCAGGTTTCCTGTAGATGTCCAGCAGCAGACTGACCTGAGATCAGCGGCAGGGTTTGTGATGCAGCATGCCGTGTTTTGCATAGGAGTGGCTTCTGATATGAGACTGCTGGAAAGAGGAACTCAGCTATTTCACCGCAACTGAAAAGAGAAGTTAGCAGAGAAATAGAACAGAGAAAAAAGTATGACGACAACAATATACGTTAAAGGTGAAGAATGTTAAAGTACTTCCTGTATCAAACCAGTTTAATATGCAGAGCCCACTGTAAGCCACTGCTGAAATGAAAACATGTAATGAAAACATATAATTGCATATATTTTATTTTAAGTCATATATATATATATATATATATATATATATATAGTGTTTTTATGTAAAGGTTTAAAACCATTTTCCCAAGGTCAGTCAGGGAAGGCTTCCACATGGCTTGAATTGTTGGTAATAGTTGACCACAGCAATGAGTAATAATGGTTGGTGGTTATGTTTATGGCCACAGCCATCTCTATCGCACACAAACTGAGATGGAATTTTTATTTCTGCTATATCAGCATAAAATAACCACAATGAATTTATGAGCTTCCCATAAACCAGAACAGATACAGTGCATTTTCATCTGTAAAAAAAAACTAAAACATTTGTAAATAATAATGGTAAAGTAGTACAGTAATTGTACATTAGTGTAACTTGAGAAGACTTTGATGTTAATGATCACATCGCTTTCTGGAAAGTTCTGATTCACTGTGGAAATTAAAACATCTCCATAGCCTGTTACTCATGCAGGGGGCATATACAGAATTTAACAGCATCATCAACACTGGAAATGAGTGTCTCACACCTACAAATCCAGTTGGAAGTCACTGCTCATAAACTATGAACCAACGTCTTACTCACTTAAGCAATTTGATGTTTTAATGCCCACAGGATGAATTACAGCTTTATATGATATGAGCTCTGGAAAATATATATATAAAAAAAAGATCCTGGAATCTGGATAAAGTCAGTCTGGAGTTTTTCTCTAGATTATAGATTTCATCTGCTTCGACTACAGACTCACAGCTGAGGAGGAACAAGAACCTTCTGGGTCTGGAGTGCCATCTATGGGCATTAAGTCAAACAACAGACTGACCTCCTGTGAAAATTGCATCAACTCATTTTATGCTTTATATGTACCATAGTGACATTTAAATCACATATTCATGGTAGTAATGTTAATGGTAGTAATACTGTTACTACAGTACTACACCCAAAAATTCATCATCCACAATCCGTACTATGGAAATTCTACAAAAATATATAAAATATTTTTTATTACCATGTTTATATATTCATATTTTTTTTTATGTAAATGTTTAAAACAATTTAAGTACTTTAATAAAAATATTTTATATTTAAAATAATTACTATAATAATATATACTAATACTAATTACTATATATATATATATATATATATATAATTATTCAAATAGTATTAGTATAGTATATAATTAGTTTAGTATAGTATCATATAGTATATAAATAATTGCTATTGTTATATATAAACAATATGTACTTTAAGTAAAAAAGTACTTTTAATATATACACAGTATATATACTTATACTGTACTATATATTATACTATATATATATATATATATATACACACACACACACAAATACAAATATATGTCAGCCTGGAGCACAAAAGCAGTCATAAGCAGCACAGGTATATTTGTAGCAATAACCAACAATACATTGTATGGGTCAAAAATGATTGATTTTTCTTTTATGCCAAAAATCAATAAGACATTAAGTAAAGTTCACGTCAACATATTTTGAAACTTTCCTAACATAAATATATCAAAACTTAATTTCTGATTAGTATGCATCACTAAGAACTTCATTTGGACAACTTTAAAGACTTTCAGAAGCTTTCAGATAATGCATAAATCTCAATAAAAAAAAAATACAACACCCTTATGGATCATAAAAAATTAAATTAAAATTGAAGAATGGCTATTGTCTTGGTTTTAGGACAACTTTGATGAAAGGTTTTGATCCACTTCAAATGTTGACTACTGTGTGTATATATATATATATATATATATATATCACCTAATTATATACTTATTAATATATAAAAATTAAATACATAGCATTTGTTTATGTAAAGGTTTCTAAAACAAAAGAACTGGGTAATAGCTTTAAAAATAACTATTGAAGTTGTATGTAACGGGAAACAGTGTGCCGATAAAATCTGTGCTAAATGAGTGTGAGTGTGTAGACCGTGAATCACTTTACACTCGGAAAGCTGAATGGATGCAATTTGTTCCCTTTCACCAGAAAACAACAGGTTGTAAATTCCAAGAGGAAAAGCACAAACGCAATAATTACTCCTGCGGTTTGACATCAAATTAAGAGCAGAGGCTTTAAAAATACTACCGCTCGTTTGCATAACACAATGGAGTCTGTTCTCAGCGCAGCTCCTTGTATCAGTCTAAACCTGTTGTTGATTAGTCGTTTAAGCTGCTGGTAACCGTCCTATGAGTCACACAATGCTATTAGTTCCTCTGGTTTGGAGAAATCACATGGTGTCCACCTCATCTGCTGTAAACAACCATACAGAAACACACGTTTGTGTGCCTGGACACAAGAAAAATCACCAGTGACGTCTCCTGTTCATCCTAAACATCAACAGGACTGAAGAGAAAACAAAGGGAGACTCCCCAGAGAAAATACAACCCTAGTAACCTCACATGTGTCCCCCCGATAGACTCGAAAGAGATTCAGTCTCAAACTGACTTCAAGATACAGAATGTAATGTCAGAGATCTCAAACATTTCTCATCAAATAATCAGATTTATTTTACACTGTTACGGCACGATTCGTGACCCACTGGTTCGGTTTTTAAAGAAAGAAAGAAAGAAAACGTGAGAAAAAAAGCTAGAAATGAAAACAGAAAGAACAGAAATGAGGAAAGAAAGAGAGAAGCTCCGTTGGCTCACACACAGGGGACTTCATTAATGACTCTCCTGGCATCCAGTTGTCTCTTTGTTTATTACTTACCATTTACCGTTACCATTAAACAACAGGAAGTATCTGTGTGTGTGTGTGTGTGTGTGTGTGTGAGAGTGAGAGAGAACGCGTGTGTGTGTGTGTGTGTGTGAGAGAGAGAGAACGTGTGTGTGTGTGTGTGCTGAGGAATGGCTATTTGTTTAATTGCTCAGGGAATTTTCATCACAAAGCTCAGAGATGATTCCGAGCGTTCGGCTTTTGTTTGCGGAACTGAACTAAACTAATAAACAATAAACCAACCCAACCTTCAACAAACACAAACACATACTGTATTGTCTCCAAGGCAACACAGAGCTCTTCTGTTTACCAGGACTGTTTTAGGAAACATGACAGTGCGGGAAAATGCAGCCAAAGAGGAATGCAGAAGATCTCAACTTTGTCTCTTAAAATTCCTGCGGAGAAATAACAATCACTAGCTGTGCAAGTTATAAAATGAATATCGAGGAGCCCAGCTCATTTGGCATGTTCATATTGAGATCTTCTGCTGAGAAATCTGAGCTCAAAGTTTCTTTACTGTAGAAGAAACGCACATGAGGTTTTTTTTTTTCTCTCTGCATTTAATCTCTTTGTCTAGGAGAAACATATGAACCATCAGTAAGACCTCATCTGTGATTCTGCGATGGAGCAAACAGAGTGAGATTGTTTCTTTGACTTGCGGTGACCATCAGAATAGATGGGAGCTGTGGTTTGATCAGACACTCTGGCTCGGTGTCAAACTCAAAACAACAGAAATGTTAAAACCTCAAACTGTTCCACACTTCTCATTTCACTTCCACATTTCTGCACCTTTGTTCAAGTCTGACACACACAATCGCAAAACCACAAGGTTGGGCAAGGGACTGCGCTCGTCCCTTTTTGTCCTGTCAGGGCTAGAGGTCATAATTAAAGAGGAACCATGACACCAGACACCAGAGACATTATGCAAATACATCACACTGAGCAGAGCTGGTATAGTGCGGATATTACAGACGGAGGAAAAACATTAGAGAAACATTCTCACATACTGCTTTTGCTCACATATAAAGGTGTGACCATCACTGCAAAATATCACAACAAGTGGCATCTGCACTGCAGTGTTTTTGCTTGTTTTACAGTAAAAATACCAACACATCATTTAAAAGCAACATAAATATTATTATTTACTTTCTTCATTTTGTGGTATAATTAATACATATAAAGTAAAAATGATTAAATATTAAGACATAATTATGACATATAACACTGACTATGTAAAAATTGTAGCACGTTTTATTATAATTATAACCTTTAATCTCAAAATTATGTTTCTTGTCATAATGACTTTTTATCTCATAATTTCGTCATAATTTGGGTTTTTATGGTATAATTTTTGGTAATACTGTACAATAAGGTGTCATTTGTTTACATTAGTTAATATGTCTGGAGCATTTATTAATCTTTGTTAATGTTAGTTAATAAAAATACAGCCGTTCCCTGTCAGTTAATGTTAATTCACAGTGCATTCACTAATGTTAACAAGCACAACTTGTGATTTTAATAATGCATTAGTAAATAACATTAACTAAGATTAATAAATGCTCCAGAAATATTGTTAAATCTTAGTTTGTGTTAACTAATGTAATGAATTAATGTTAACTAATGAACATCATTGTAAAGTGCTACCTAATTTTTTATGTATGTCTCAATTTGAACTTTTTTGGCATAATTGTAGGTTTTTATCTCGTAATTTGGACTCATGATTGTCATGATTTTTCAGAATTAATGTATTTTTTTTTATCTTACAATTCATTTTTTTTTCATAGTTTTCTTGTCATAATTATGACATTGTTTTTCAGAATTATAATTTTTTATCTCACAGTGTCGACCGAACTATATCATAATTAGGATTTACCAAAACATGGCTTTTTGCTCTTATTTGTCAGAAATGTGCTTTCATAAGAAAGTAAGTCATGCCGGTTTGGAACAACACAAGCGTGAGTAAACTATGGCAGAATTGTTATTTTTGGCTGAACTATCCCTTAACACTACACATCTTTCACCTCTAAAAGTTGTAAAGAGCATTAGCAGAGATTTAGTCCGGCAGCAAAGAGCAGTAAGAAGGTGCTGAGACAGATGAGAGGAGATGAGAGGGACACATGATCTGCTGGAGGGATGCTGGGCCTCTGTGTTTACACTTCAGCATATGCCGTATCTTTGATGCCGGGGTGAAAGGGCTCAAATGGAAAGCATGTGTTCCTCGTTCTCGCTGCTCGACTCGACTGAGAGCTTCTGGGAAACATGAGGATTTCAAGATAATATTTGCTTGCCTTCTGCTCCTCGGTGGCTTGCAGGCACAAAGCTGCAGCCAGCCTCTGAGACCTCACAATTTCATAAAACTGAATGCAATTTATAACCATTATCGACTCATGAACCTCAACTTTTCAAATCAAAATGAAGAAATTATTACTGGGAATCATCTCAAAGGCCTAATCGCATCAAACGAGCATGTTCTGTGAATCTTGGCTGGGTTCTTCAGACATTTACGCAATTATGGTCTGTCTTTTCATATGCCAGATATTTGCTGTTAAATCAAAAAGTAACATTATATGCACATGAACCATGCAAACGTGCGTATTTGAGCATACGAGTGTGATTGACGAGAAAATTGTTGGCTTTCTGCAACAGTCATCTGTCAGAAAATCTTTTTCGCAAGCACAAACACTTGAAAGTTAGAACACATGCGAGTAGAAAGGAAGGACATTTTCAGCAAATTCAAATCATTTCAGTAATTTCTTCCATCAAAAGTATAATGTATTGACTACTGCTTTCTGGTCATTTTTATGGAGCTTAACAATGTCTGCTTCATATGTATGGAGAAGGAAAGCGTGAACGTTTTCCAAAATGTCTCCCTTCTTTCCAAAAGAAAATACTTTAGTCAATTATAATAATCACACAAAAATCATAATTATGAGATACTGTTATAATTATTAGATAAATAGTAATACAATTTTGATTATGGAATTTTTATTACTTTTTAATTCATTAATTATAACAGTATTGTATAATTTCAGCTTTTTGACTTTTTCATAATTATGTTATTAAATCCATTTCAACTTCGTCATAATAGTTATTTTTTCTTATAATTTAGAACTGTTTTGTCGTTATTTTGACTTATCTCTTAATTATGACTTTGTATCTTTACTTTTTCACTTTAAGTTAACATTTTGAGATACAAAGTCATAAGATAAAAAGTCAAAATTATGAGATCTCATAATTATGACATAAAAAGTAATAAAACTTCTGCCTTCTAAGAGATAAAGAGGAAATATCAGCTTCAACCAACAACAGAGAAAAATTCCACTCTCGAGAAAAAAAAACGTACTCTGACTAGTATAATGATTTTATAATGATGTTCTTGCTTATTAGCTGGAGGTGACAATCCTGAAGTCTGATCACTTCGAAAAATAGAAACATAACCTTGAATCTGTAGTGTCGAAAGTAATCAAACACATCTGCTTTCCTGTCTCAAACCTACACTCTTAAAAATAAAGGTGCTTCACGATGCCAAAGAAAAAGCTTTTTGTCTAAATGGTTCCATAAAGAACCTTCAACATCTGAAGAATCTTTCTGTCTCACAAAAGCTTCTTTGTGGTGAAAGAAGTTTCTTCAGATTATAAAAAGGTAAGAAAGAGATGAGAAAGAGGTTCTTTGACTGAATGGTTGTTCTGTGGCGTCGCTGTAAAGAACCTTTTAAACATCTTTATTTTTAAGAGTATGTCCTGAGTAACTCCTGAAGGCACAGGGATGCTGATAGTGATCAACGTGTGTGAGCATCAGGGGTCTACTAATTGTCACACCTTCTGCACAGTGGGTGAAGATGTAATCTGCTGATTGGTCAGTATGAATATCCCACATTTGTAACTGTTGCTCTTTCTCTTTGCTGCCTCTTTTCTTTAATGGTGCTCTCTTCTTGAGGCTCTGCTTTGTCTTCCTCTTTTTCTCCTTCTCTCTATACATGCTGGGTACAATTAATTGTTTATGTTATTATCTAAAATGGTACTTATTAATGTAATTATGGTATTAAAATGTACTGTAAATAATGAAATGACTTGATAAAAAAAAGAGTGATTACAAAAAAATAAAAAAAAAGATTGACAGCCAAAGCATAGAAGGTTTAGAAGCATTTTTTTTTTGGCCATTATCAAAGTCTGGGACTGTCAAATATATTAAGGATGATTTTCATGTAGGAGCATTAGTTCACAAACATCCCAATGCTACTGCTGTAAACAGTATTTAATTACTGCTAGAAAAGGTCATTCTTAAAGACGTGTGTATTACAACTTTAAGTTAGAATGCGGCTGGTAAGTCGGCTTCATTCAAGTGGGGGCTGACAAAGAACTGATCTTCCCTATTTGTGAATCACGAAGTGGAATAAACTAAGACTGGAATACACAGTCAAAGCACATTCATATTACTATACTTATTCAATATAAATGTAAGCTTTTAGCTTCACAAAAAGAGTGCCTACAAACACATGCATATAGAACATGTGTGGATCAATCTTCACTCCAAAATCAAAACAAATTATATTTTGAAAAGAAACGAAAATTCTATAGCATTATTTAGACTCATTTGTATTCTCATAAGTTTGCATTACTGTAAAGTTAATGATTATTCTCCTTAATTTGCATTATTGTAAAGTTAAATATATACAGTGTTTCCCACAGGATTTTGAAAGACTTTAATTAGCATATGTATATGATGTCATTGCGTCCAGTTTGCTTTTAAGTTTTGGCAGTTCAGATATGTTCTACTCTATGAACCGTTGCACACTGTAATACAACTGAACGCCCAATAAAGCTGTTCACATTATATTTTCTGTCGTCATACATAAAACAAGTATAAATAGTAAACAGGGCACATTAATTCTACACAGGAATCACTCTCACTCCTTAAATCCTGATTTATAATCGCGACATCATCTGATGAAATCAATATACATCAATCTTAACGTACACTAATAAGACCATATGCGGCTATAAGACTATAAGACTACAAGTCAATAAGCGACAGGTGCTTGGAAACTATTTTTCTGCCCCTCACTGCACAGAGTACAGACGCCGAGAGAGGCGACACTGCGCCGGCAGAGTGTTTTCAGAATAGTCGCTAGGTTTGTCAGAATACGCCACCAAAACGGTCTGAAAGTTGCTCAAAACTATGCTAAAGTCGCGCTTGTGTGTGTGAGATGTGGGAGCTGAGGGCAGTGGGCGGTGGGTATTTGTGGCGGTCGATCAGGATATTGTGGCGGCCCGCCAAAAATAAATCAACGTATGGGAAACCCTGTATATATATTGTAAAGCATTTATTGGTAATGGTAGAATTTGTTTGTACTAAAAAAAAATACTACAATACTACAATAGGAAAGCATTAAACTAATAAAGTAATGTGAATCTAAATCATTCATATTTTTATATTGCGAGATTACGCTTATCAGATCTCATTACTGTAAAGTGAAAATATATAACACAATGTCAATAGAAAAGGAGGATGTACAGTATATTTTAGTGAAACTAAAGTGTTTGTGGATAATGGTGGTACTTTCTTTAGTTAATTTATGCTGACTTAAATAAAAACAAAAACACTGTAAACAACAATTACAGAAATGTGAATATAAAAATGGTATTTATTTATGCAAAATGTGACCAAACTGATTTACTAGTCCGAGTCGACTAACATGACCAAGTCCTGCTGCTTAAGCTAGTTAACACATCTGGTTCAGACAGCAGCATCCCAGCAACCAAAACCCAACATGCGCTGGTTTGAGCAGGTATATTATTACCAGAGGCTGCCAACGACAGGACGCTCTGACAACCATCCAAATCTCCACCAAATCACCCTCATTCCCTCTTAACATCCTTGTCACCAGAGACAGTCCCGAGTGCCGTTACTCACAGACACTTGAGCGAGACGCCCCTGCTGGAGACCCTAATTAAAGCCAAACTCCTCAAAGAGATATGACTGGAAACCCAAGGCTGAAATATGTATCTGAAGCATATTTAATAAATTATGCATCCCTTATTTACTAATGGGCTATCGACTGCCGGGCCGCTGAGCCTGATAGGATGTCAGCGAGCCGAGAGAAGGATGAAGGGCTGGAAGACAGGAGGAAGAGAGAGACAGCACTTAAAAGGGTCTCACTTCTCCCCCGGGGACGGGCCAAGAGAGACATTGTTTCACTCCATCTCGTCTCAGTTGATCTTTGGGTTTCAGCTCGTTTGAAATGGAAAATGAGATTTTGTTTAAAATCAGATCATTTTCATTCCGCTTTAAACAAGTTTTTTTAAACGTGACATCAGGTTTTTAAATTGTCGGCTTGTGCTTGCCCATCACAGCTGCAACATTTTCAACATCAAATATTATAAAACGCTGCATGCTACTCAAAGCTCTCAAGTTCCAAAAAATACAGAATAAAAATAGACACATGTTGATATTAGCTCAGACTTTTGGTTACATACAGTATTCTTGCTATATTTGAGCACAGCACTGTGATTTTTAGAGAAACATCTGAGATGCATTTATTGCCACTGCTCTCTAGAAGAGACAAATGAGATAAAGAAGGCATCTGATATGTGGTTTTCTTTCCTTTTGTTTGCCACAAATGAGATGCAATTACTGAAATTGATTATTTACAGAAAACTAATGCAAGGCAATTTGTTGTTCAGCATTGAAGTTTGATACTTATAAACATTTTATACTTATAAACATCACTTTTTTATGTTTTTGGGACGCTTGGGCTCCCTATGGCTAATACAATAAACATTGTGAAATATTTTTACAATTTAAAATATCTGTTTTCTATGTAAATATATGTTAAAATGTAATTGATTGCCGTGATTAAAGCTGAATTTTTTTAGCATCATTACTCCTTCCTCTAGAAACATCTGATTACTGGCGATGTTGAAAAAATTGTGCTGCCCAATATTATTTTATTTTTCAGGATGATGTAATGAATAGAAACTTATTTGAAATAAAAAAAATTTCATCTTAGAATGCCGTTACTGTTCAATTTAGTGCATCCTTGCTGAATAAAAGTAGTTATCTCTTTTAAAAAAACAAAACAAAACAAAACAAAACTCATACACATATTTGAGTAAAAATCATTCAAATGAATTGTGCTGGGAGTTGAAGTATCTGATCTGGTTTGAGGTCATCTCTAATGCTAAAACAATGATGATTCCCATCTGGGATTGCTGTTTAGCTGATCCCGGAACAGTGGATAATAGGAAACTGATGCCAGTGTGTCAGCGCAGTGTATCATGTGACACTGCAACACCCTCTGCAGGTGCTTATGGGTAACTTCATACGGCTGAAAATACACTGACAGATAAACCTGCTTGTGTTTCCAAAAGATATCACGCTATATCATATTATCATGAATATGAGGACTAAAACTCTGAAATGACATCTTTACAGCAGATGCAAAAATAAAGAAATAAATAGCTTCACATGTAATCATTTGGACTGTGATACAGCGGCTGTCAGAGAGGCACAGACTGAGGGCCGACAGAGAGACGGCATTTCCATCCGCTTTCTTCTTATCTGGCGCGGGCCGTCCAGCCTGTGCTGGGAAATCAATGGTACCCTGACCCGGAGCCTGGACCGGATCGGCACCAAGAGCCTGCAGGAGTGGGGTAGCATTACACCCATGAACTGAACGGACTCCTGCAACGAGACGGTGGCTCTGCGAGGCCATTCGTATGCATGAAAGAAAAATTAGCGCTTTGACGTAGAGTGTGTATACTGTGTATACACATCTTAAACAATTACACAGACTGGAACATACAACATCAACAAGAACATCCTGTTTGAAAGACTGCAAAATCTTGATGGCGTCAATTAAAATGATGCATACTCGTACATTCATGATGCCAATGTCAAGAGGATGAAATCATAAGACAGACTTTATTTGCGCTCATTGAACACAAAATACTTCATAGACAAATAACTAAACATGAATCAAACGTAAAGCCAAATAGATTTTTAGATTTTTAATAAACCCTCCACCTCAGACATTGTTCTGAAAAGTTTTTTGCATGTTGCTATGCGGTTGCTGGGTGTATGCTTATTGGCCCAGGTCAACACTTAAAGGGACAGCTCACCCATTTTTCCACCATTTACTCCAGTGACCTGGAAATGATGACATTTTTTTGAATGAACAATGCCTTTAAGGGTGTTTTTTTTTTTTGTACTTGGTCCAGTAAGCAACCTATGGAAGCCTGTTTCCGGCACTGAATAAAAAAAAAAAAAAAGGTTATTGTGACTTTTTATCTCACAGTTCTGACTTTATATCTCGCAATTGTGACCTTATATACAAAGTCAGAATTGAGAGACATAAAGTCACAATTGCGTGATATAAAGTCACAATTGCGAGATAGAAAGTTGCAATAACCTTTCTTTAGTTTTTATTCAGTGGCGGAAGCAGGCTTCCTAGCAACCACTTAGGTTGCCATAGCATTGCAAACGCTGACTAAATTTTCATTTTTGGGTGAACCATCCCATGCATGCCAGTCAAGTCACATTGATTTATATACAGAATTTAAAAAATTATTTCAAGGCAGTAATAAGCAGGAAAATGGTGCTGATGTTGTGGTCGTGTTGTGTGAAAATAGACTATGAAACTAATTAAATTGCAGCTGTAAATTAACTTTAATATAGTTTAAATTACATTAAATAATTGTGTAAATTTTCATAAATTATTCAATCCAGATATAAAAAGACAAAAATTATTTTGGCCTCAACTCAAGATATGGCTGTAAATGTATGAGATTTTACAATCCATTACATACATAAATTCTAGTTGTGTAATTACAGTAACAGCATAAATCTCATTACTTTCCACTAATTGCAGTTTGTCTCTTTCACTAAGTTTCCATCAGTAATGCATATCACGACAATAAATGTTATGAGTTAGAAGAGCTTTGAAAACGTAAAGTACAATTCTAGAAAATGCCTTGTTGAAGGGGACTACTGTACGATTGTACGATCGGATGTCTGCAAAATGCCGCAATCTAATCCAGTGTCTTCAACAACGTTCTCCTCACTCAGTGCGTGAGATTTTAATAATATGTAATGACACCCTAGGAAAATCAATCTGCAATCTGCCATTGGTGCGGGAACGCTTGCATATTCACTTCAGCTGACATCATTAAAAAGCCATCCATCCACATCAGATGCACCGACTTTTGTTTAATTAGTTTCTACAAAGATATCGAGCAAACCTCTGACCAGAATAATGCTGATTCTGTGCGATTATCGCAGAAAAAAACCCCCTGTGAACTATGTACAAAAGTTTTTCCATGCATAGGCTGGAGCCTCCTGGGAAAGAGGAAAGGTTATTGAGAGAGAACGTGTGCGCTATAATGGTTCTTTTGGAAAAATGGCACAAAAACGTTACACTAATGGAACAATCGGTTCCATCACCTGTGATTCCAACTTCCTAATGCTGTTAGCGTCTAATGCACAAATCGGAAAGGTGTTTACTGATGTGTACATTCTCTGCAATGGCTGAGGATATGAATTGTGCAAGATGTCAATGATGGCCATATCCTTCGCTGGACTGCATCTCATGTGTCTCATTGCGTTCCCCCCCGCCACAGCCACAATGCATCCTGGGAACCATTAAGGAAACCCGAGAACACCGCAAGCACACAAGAAACACACAAACACAATCAAGAGGAGAGCATGGCTGACCAACACCCACGGGCGAAGCTCTGAAGAGGCGATGGTGCAGATTTATCGACCACTCAGATTTCAGACAAAAAGCATCACTTTCAGGGCCATAAAGTTGTCAAGAGCTGGGAAACTTTCCAGTATAAATTCAATTCAAGTACAAACAGAGGACTAAGAGCATTAAATTTAGGGTTAACCAATGACCTTGTCGTTACTAGAACCAGTTGAGCTACAGGAACATGTCCAACCTTTAATAAAGTGGACCAAATTAGTGGTCAGACCATGCAATAATC
>JAUMHE010000042.1:18651894-18703267 GCA_032359235.1 Enteromius mattozi
TTTATTTAGCAAAATTGAGATTAATAGTTACATTTTATTGTTAAAGGGGCAAAGACAGGGCTCCATACGCACATACAGATTTAAAAAAAAAAAAAAAAAAACAAGAAAAGGGCACTTGAGGCATCCTGGAGGAAAGGGGCGGGTGCTCAAGCACCCTCCGCCCCCCCCCTCTGCACGTGCCTGGTCTGAACTGGTTTTAGCAGCAGGCTGACGTTCTCCCCCTCTGCCCTTTACAGTCGCTGTACTCTTGAGGAAAACAGTGTTTCTGTCGCACCCCTCGCCTCGCCGCGTAATTGAAAAGATATTTGAGTCTCACAGATCGCGGGCGATAATCTTTAAAGCATGCACGCCGGTTGCCTAGCAACAGCAGGTTGTCGGGAGTGTTTGGTGCAAAGTCTCTCTCTCTCTCCGTCATTAAACCTTTGGCTACAATAGATGTGGGCTGATCTCGATGGTTACTGACTCCACCTCTTAGATGAAAAATAACAATAAAAAAAATGATCAAGGATACATTAAATTGATCAAAAGTGACAGCAATGCCATTTGTAATGTTACAAAAGTTTCCTATTTCAAATAAATGCTGTTCTTTTGAACTTCCTATGCATTAAATAACTGTGATAAATACGGTTTCCACAGCACAGCTGTTTTCAGCATTGATAATAATGTTTCTTGATCAGCATATTAGAATGATTTCTGAAGGATGTGACACTGAAGACTGGAGTAATTCAGATGTTGATCTCAGAAATAAATTACATTTTAAAATACACTCACATCGAAAGAGCTTTTTTAAGTTGTAATAATATTTTTCATTTAAATAAATTCAGCCCTTTACGTCATATATGTTTATAAGGTTTATAATCATTGCATATGGCTGTTTATACTCCTCTTTATGTATTATATCATTTGAAGGACTCAATCAATGAATATAAAAATTTATATAAACCAGTTTATATAAAACAGAAAAAGTAATAAAACTGACAAAAACACAATACAATTACTAAAAATTGAACTAAAACTAAAAGGAATCTAGAAAAGATATAATTCAGTTTTTATTGTTCGCTTAAACTAAAGCCGTTTTTAATTATTTTAACTTGATGTATAACTGATATTGGAAAAAAAAAATCATATAATTAAATTATAAATAAAATGGAAATATAAAAATTTAAACTATAATTCAAAATATTAATAACACCTATAATAGTGTCTCGATGATACTAAAAAAGGTGCATTTATTAACTAAAATGAGTTGCTGTTAGCAACCACTAGAGCAGGAACAGTCAGTGGATAAAGTCAAATCAGAGATATTTTCTCCTTGTTTAATATTCTATTCCAAATTGGATGTAACATGACAGATGTCAAATCAGTTGCAAATCATTTTTACTGTTGACTTTGAGTAGCACTGAGTGTCTCGGCTGGTCTTTAAGAGTAACTTCCTTCTCCTTTTATGAAAGTCAGCTCTCCGCTCGTGTCACTTTTCCCGGTCACAGAGTCACGTTTATAAGAGCGCCATCTGTTTGGAGGTGAATGCATGTCCTGGAATGTGTCAGGGATTATCTTTTAAAAGCATTAATGCATCGCTGGCCGTCTCGTTACTGTTTGGAAATGACATTGTCCAATGACAACCGAGCCGCCTGAAAGCCCTCCAGCACAAATGGGAATGTGAGGAGTGAATAAACAGGCAGGAATGAAGGGATCTCCAGCTGACCGTGAGCATGCTGGACACAGGACTGACCTCTCAGGAGCCGAGAGCCAAGGACAGTGGGTGTGACAGAGAGCGCCAGCCCTCCTCCCGGACTCCTGCTAAACTTTTCCACTTCTTTCTGCTGCTCTCCATGTTCTCCGCACCGCTGAGTTTCACAGGGACTCGCAAAGACAATATAGCAAGTGAAGGTCATGTACCTGATGTACTCGGAAACATTTAGAGATGTTCTGTTCCTATTTGTGTCAGTGAAGTGCTGGTGGAACATTATTTTCTTTATTAATGATACTTTTATCTCTTTACATACTATTTTTTATGATTTTACTTTTTGTAGTACAATAGAAAAGCTTTTTTTGTTGTTTTTTTGTTTTTTTGTCTCAGCTGTACCTTTAAAAATGCCTTAGACAAGGCAAGTTTATTTATTAGTTAAAAAACATTAATAAAAATAATATTATAAATAATAATAATAATAATAATAATAATAACAATCACTACAATAAAAACAAGGAATTTAAAAAAATACTATTCTACTACATTATGCATTTATAATAAACTCTATTAAACTGTATTAAACACATAAATAAATTAAAGTTCAGGTCAGGTTAATTTAATTTTAAATTAAATTAAATTAAATTAAATTAATTATTTCTAAAATTATTGAAAATATATATTATTATACACAGAATCATTTCTGAAAAATACAGTGTACATTATATTTATAAAAGTATCTTGGCAAACCTGAGCACAGTTTGTGGTATTATTGAGAACTCTTTTGAAACAAGATTACTGTAGTCTTTATGAATCTGAGGCACAGGATTTATCTCTCATTAGAGAAAGAATAGAGATATTAACAAGATGTAATTTTTCTTTCCTCATCAAAGCCACATGAGTAAGCCTAAGCAAATGACGGCTTGGTCTTTGGCTCTTGTGTTTGCTGTAGTGCTGTAGAAGCTCGTATGATGTCATAGACGCATCTTTGGCAAAGACAATGGTGCAAACACACATGCTTTTCTCCTTCCCTTCACTCACTTGTTCTCTCAGTAAGTCATTCACTAACTTCCTGCCTGAGGCTAAACCACCGAATGCAGATTTAACCAGCTATTACACAAGACACGTCCATGACCTGTGCTCAAACACCTAACGCCGCTGTGTTTCAATGCCTTTTTCAACCCATATGGCAAAAATATATATCTTTCTGGCCAAAATATATTTAAAATATATGCGAAATACATAATGTAAACAGTTAAACTCAATAAAAAAATTTTTTATAAATGTTAAATATATTTATTTATCTTCAGATACCAAATATACTTCAAAAATTTCAGGGATAAGAAAATGCATGTCCAGCCATTCATTAATTGTGTTTTTTTTTTTCTTCAAATTTGTTTTATGTTCACGTTATAAACAACAAATGATATTTTTCTTGTGAGTTATATACTTAAAAATATGTACTTAAAAATATATTTCCACTCAATATATTTTAGTGCAAGAAAATAAACGTCAGGTTTAATATCTTTTTATCAAAAAAAATTACAATAAATAAATTAATAAATTGGTAGAAAATACATATTTTTTGAAACCCACTTTAGCAAAAAAATATATAATAACTCTGAAACACTTATTTATATTTTTTTTTTCATATGAGGCAGTTAGCTAGCTGTTTTTAGGCAGAAATCTGTTTAAAACACTTGAAATGTTGAGCTTTATTCCACTTGTAAATCTGCCATGGTAATTGGGGATTGGGCCTTGTTTATGTCTATTTTCGTTGAACAAATAAGTAGTTTGGAGAACAGGAATGGCCATCCAGCGAATAAATACATCTTCTGAATCTTATGAAGTGGTCAGACTTTATTTCTGTAAAAGTATTTAGTGTTTGTTAGCCAAAGCTGTCCTGGCAAACTCAGAAAACTCACAATAAATGACAAGAAATTCTTCCAGTTGGATTTCTGTACTTTGGATTTGTGCTTTCTAGAGTTAAAGTGTGCTTTTAAATGTTTGCTGATTAAGCGGCTGATCTTGTAATGGCTGTAAACCTTCCTAATGTTTGGCAGTGTTATGAGAAGTGATTTTTCATCATCCTGTGGGGAATATTGTGTGATTGTGTGCGAAGCTGCTACCTGCAGAGTAACACTTTCGCTGTCTGTTTTGACTTTCTACATTTGTGTTCTTTCTTCTTTTGTAATTCTTCTTCCTTGCTGTTTATAGGTAAGCAAAGACATCTTGAGGGCAAAACTGTTCAAGAGCCAAGCACATAATGAGTTCTGAACATAAATTAGCTGGCTAGGACAATACAATAGATCACAGAAGGAAATGATATAATACTTTTTATAATATAAAATGCTAACAAACATACATGAATATAAATACCATCCAAAGGTTTGGGCTCTGTATGATTTTAATGCTGTTCAGGTTTTCTTTATTAGAGTGCTATTTAAAGATTACATGTTTCACACAGTTTTCTACTAACTTTATTTTTACTCAAAATGTAATATTATGATGTTTTTTTTATATTCTAGGAATGTTAAAATGTCCAGATTTCCTGTTGTGATTAAAAAGTTATTCAAAGATTACAAAAAAACATTTCTTAGAACGTGCATCGAGTACAAAACAAATCTTAAGGACATTCCAAGAATGTTGATTTATGAGAACATACAGTACATCAATATTAATACATTTATACCACCTTTCTAGAAACCTCGCTTTAAAAGTGTTTTGTCCTAACATTTATATGATGTTACAGAAAGCTGTGAGAACATTGCTGTCTGCTGTATACCTTCCTTCTTAAACATAAAGGTGCTTAAGAGGTTCTTCACAGCGATGCATAATACAGGGATCCTCAAATCTGGCCCACGAGATCCACTTTCCTGCAGAGTTTAGCTCGAACCCAAGTAAAACACACCTGAGCATGTAATTAGTGTCTTCAGAATCATTAGAAAACCACAGGTTGGTGAGTTTTATCAGGGTTGGAGCTAAACTCTGCAGTGCATTGGACCTCCAGGGTAAGGTTTGAGGAACCCTGATATAGAAGAACCATTTTTTGTTTCCACAAAGAACCATTCAGTCAAAGCTCCTTTAAATGGCATTGTGAAGCACCTTTGAGTTCTGGATGTGATCACTGGTGAGGCAAATTAATGTAATGCTATAACCTCTTGTGTTAATCGCTAACGGGGCTAAAATTCTGCTGACTTCCACACAAAGTCATATGGGCCAGTGTTTCACTATACGTTTCGGGAGAGCGCTTTTCCATGACCCCGTGTGACATGTTGCGTTTGTTGTGTCAACCTGCTATCTTTACTTTCGCTGGCCATTTGGTGTTTAGACATTTGTGTGTTACTCTTTTGTGCGTTTCTGCTTTCCTCTGCTGTTTATAGGTAAGCAAAGACGTCTTCAGGGCAAAACCGTTCAAGGTTCAAGAGTGCAATAAAATAAAAATGCACATAAATTAGCTGACTGAAGTCCAGGTATTTAATGACAGAAGAAGAATAAATAGTAAAAATGGTAACAGATTAGCATTTTTTTTTATGATCTCTATGTAGATGTCTTTTAGTATAAGGTCTATTTGATTTGTGTTCTCGGACAACAGGGAATCTTTTCACCATTTTTTTTTTTTTTTTTTTACAAATTATATAAATGTCAAAGAAAACGTTCTTAAATTAATGTTTATAGAACATTCTAATAAAGTTTTTAATGTCTGATATAAACATTCTGAGCATCTAGGAATGCCTTTATGATGTTATTTGTTCCTGATAAACATTCTAAGCAATGTTTTTCATTAAAAAAGCAATCTCCAAAATATTATGTTAAAATATAATGTATTAATAATATTAAAAACAAATGTTCCAGTACATTTATATTTTGGGTGAAAAAAGTAAAAGAATGTTGTAAGACACATGTTTTTACGCATTAAATAACATTCTATTAACGCCAAGAAATCTGGATGCTTTAATGTTCATAGAATATTAAAAATAATTTTTCAAATAACATATATTTTTGGTACATTTTTGGACCCCTTAAATAACATTATAATCACAAGAAAACTGGACATTTCAACGTTTAAAAACATTTAAAACTTACCCAGCTGCATTAGAAGAAATCTTTATTTATTTATTATTTTATTTTCATTTATTTATTTTTATGATGATTTGCTGCTCAAGAAACATTTCTGATTATTACCAATGTTAAAAACAGTAGTGCTGATTATTATTTTTGTAAAAACCATGACACATTTTATTTTTGCTGTATTATTTGATGAATGTAACCTTCAAAATAACAGCATTTGAAATATTTAAAATGTCTTTACTGTCACTTTTGATAAAATGAATGCATCCTTGATTAATAAAAGAATGCATTTCTTTAAATAATAATAATAAAAAATCTTGCTGACCCCAAATTTTGCATGTTTATGTGAGCAATTGCTGGTTAAGGATTTAAGGGCTTATTTTGGGCCAAAATACACAGTCACAAGACATTTTAATTGTTTTGCTTAAAAGGTACAATTATTGAAAAGATGTTTGTTTGCAGCAAGAGGCCAGATGTAATTTAGCCTTACGCAACACTGAAGTAGTGAACCATATGAAACAATGTGCTTTGTTTGACTCTTCTGGTGGCTTTTCTAAGGAGAAGTTATTCACTGCACTTCTGTGTTTACACGTGCAGCACACAACTCCTCACAATTAGTGTCTATTTTCGCTATAGGCGAGCGTATAATGAGGGGATGAGGAGCGGATGAATGTAGGTGTCTTCCCAGGAAAAGACGAGTGGAAAATTCTGTTCAGGGACAAATGGGCAGACGGAGGCGGGGTGATGTCTGGTAACCCGAACCCTGGAGACACCAATCTCTGTGACTCTGTTAGGTAAAGCTCCTCTCGCTCTCTTCTCCTCTCATTCGCTCTAGTTTGGGAACAATGGTCTCTCACATGCTGAGCCTCGCACACACAATAATATCCCTTATGTGAGCGTGCGGCTCGGCTGACTGATCCCAGTCTCCGAAGAGAACAGCATGTGCTGAGATTCCTCTAGGGCCTCATAACCCGACTATTCCCAGAGGAAAAACTTACAGTCTGGGGGGATGTGACTACAGGTGCCTTAGAAGTGGTCTTTTTAAAGGAGAAGCGCACCCAAAAATCACCAATTGCACAAAAAGTGTGTCAGCTGATGAGTGTTCAGAGCGTGACGTCACCTGACCCGAACAAGTCAACACGAGGCTGAACGTATTATTAAAGAGTTTAGATGTTTACAATAGCTGAACACTGCTTATGTAATCACTACTTAAAGACACATCTGGCTGTTTTATAGTTATTTTCGGCTGTTTTTGGTACTTGTGCTGCAGATTCAAGAGTGATAACAACAACAACAACAACTACTACTACGACTAATATATTTTGGCCAGAATTTTATTTCTTAAGTATGAAAGGTTAGTTCACCCAAACATTTTAATTATTATTTATAAAACTAATTGAAGAATCAGTTTACCAAACAGTTGATGGTAACCATCCAGGGCCAATTTGCTGCCCTAGGCGAGATTTTAGCTGGTGCCCCTTACCTCACAGGCCATTCCACCAATAATCATTGTGTTCAAACATTGACACAGACACTGCATAGCTTTGTCTTGTTTTTTTACATTATTCTTGGAAACACGTCAATTAATTTGTACGACCACACAACCCTAAACCTACCCGTTACAAAAATTATGTAAAAACATGACTCAAAGTGATTTATGAGCAGATGCGTCCTCTGGGTTCGCACCCATGATCGGATGATCCAGTCTTTTTTTTCTAATGCATTGCTCTACAAATAGAGCTACATCATCCCTAAACTACATCAACATATTTGTACAAATGACCTATACGGGCGTATTAGTTGGAGGACAGGTAGAACTTGAACTAACAATGGACATTTGTAACAGTATATGTTATTTTTGTTATTTAATTATTGACAATTAACCTTATTAATGAAAAGTGTTCGATTTCCAGTAGATGGCAGAGCTGTTATACTAAACTATAGCCCTTTCTAATGTTATCACCACAAATTAAACTGAGAAACGTGTATCTTTAAAGTCGATTTGACATAAAATCTTAATAAGCCCAATTATATACTGTATATATATATATATATATATATATATATATATAAACATTACTAAATTAGCCAGTTCAAATTAAAAATGCCACAAATCCCCAAATCCTACTAAATGTTAGACGATTTATGGTACACGAAAAAAAAATTACATGATTACAAAGTCGTAGATCTCTGGAACTCCAGACATTTTAACATTTTAAACTAGACTAGGCCAACATAAAGTTTGTTCCAAATTTTTACGTCATCTAGTTTAATATTATCATCATCATTCATTACATAGTTTTATCTTTGTCTTTGTCCCGTTTTTCTTATTCTTCTTCTCCTCTTTTTTTCTTCCCTGGGCACCAGAGAGCTTCGGTCTTTTTGACATTATGGTAGATGTTCACTGATAAATTGTCACTATCAGGTAACTGATGCATGTGAAAGTGGCTGCACGAGGAAAGATAGATCATGCGTCGGGAGAGCAATAAAATAGTTATTTTTTGTGGAACAATCTCTCTCTCTTTGTAATTAAAAAATAAAAAATTAATTGTTAAAAAAAACAACTTCACTCATTTTGGAGCCCCTAGGGATTGGCGGCGGCCTTAGCATTTGCCTATTCTGCCTACGCCCAGGGCCGGCCCTGTAGCCATCCATAGTACCTATGAAAAAAAGCATATAATATATACTAAACCAGAATTCCAGAAATGTTGGGACTTTTTATTTTTATTTAAATAAAATGAAAACTGAAAGAACTTCAAATCACATGAGCCAATATTTTATTTACAATAGAACATAGGTAACAAATGTTTAAACTGAGAAATCTTACAATTGTATGCACAAAATGACCTTGTGTCAAATGTAAAGCCTGGTACAGGTTTCAAAATAGTTGGGACGGGGTCATGTTTATCATGGTGTAGCATCTCTTCTTCTTTTAAGAACAGTTTGAAGATGTCTGGGCATCGAGATTATGGGTTTCTGGAGTTTGGTCCCATTCTTACCTGATATAAGTTTCTAGCTGCTGAAGAGTTTGTGGTCGTCATTGACATACTTCTCATTTAATGATGTGCAAAATGTTCTCTATAGGCAGGAGTTTGCCTGATTCAACATGTTGAATCAGTGTCAGGACCGTCAGGGAAAGTGAGAATTCTGATGGGATGTTCAGTTCAGTGAATGAGTCAGTGCCAGAGAATTATGCTGCCCTCCGGGAAATCCATAACCCGTGTTTTTCCAACCTTCTACCGGTGAAAGTGCACTGGAACGGCAGTCAAACCTGTGACTTCCCACCCGTGAACTCGTACTAGATCGATGTACTCCCAGTTCCGAGTTTTGATGCCACATAGCCCGCAAAACAACAATGGCAGCCCCTATGAATGCGGTGTTTATGGAAGTGGTACACTAAAATAAAAGGTTTAGCAGCTTCTCTTGCCTTCTGCGCCATTTTTCTTTCTCCGTTTTCCCTAAATAAGCAAGGAAAGCACCATTGGCGATAGAAATGCTTGTAAATAAGCATATACCCCGTACAGTCTGCCACGCTGGATTGTTTACATGTAGCTACCACATTTCCTTTGGCGTGACTTGTCTGGAACGCTACAAAGTCATGAGTCGTGGTTTAAAGTTGTGACTTACGGGCTCAAAAACCTGCCTGGAAAGGAGCCTTAAAGTGAAAGTGATGAAAACGAGTAAGCAAATGAAGGCGGCACAAACAGAACACTGTTTTAACGTTACGGTAATGTTTGCTGTTGGCTGTAGTCTGTGCGGTATGTTTGAGCGCAGGTTTTTTGTTCTACGCTACCGATGTGAGGCAACAAAATTGTTGGCTTTCATCAGTGCTAGGTCTTTGAAGTTGGTTTGGTGTGTCCTGGCCTTATAGGTGAAAGAACTTGGGCTGCAGCAGGCCATTTCAGACTATTACGACGCCATGCTGTCGTAATAGCTGCAGTATGTGGTTCTGCATTGTTCTGCTGAAATATAAGACCTTCGCTGAAATAGACGTCATCTGGAGGGGAGCATATGTTGCACTAAAGCCTTTATATACCTTTCAGCATTCATAATGCCTTCCAAAACATCCAAGCTGCCTACCGTATGCACCCCCATACCATCAGAGAGGCTGACTTTTGAACTGAATGCTGATGACACGCTTGAAGATCTCCTCCTCTTTAGCCCTAATGCTCTTTAGAACTAATGGTCTCTTTTTACATGATAGAGCTTTAGCATCCGCAGATGGCACAGAGGATTGTGTTTACTGACTGTGGTTTCTGGAAGTATTCCTGGGCCCATTTCCTGGGTCAATGACAGAATCATGTGAAGAGTGATGCAGTGTCCTTGTCCCTTACGCACAGAAATTTCGTCAGTTTCTCTGAATGTTTTGATGTTATGCACTTTAGATGATGAGATTTGCAAAGCCTTTGCAATTTGAAGTTGAGTAATGTGTTTTTTATAGTATTCACAATCTTTTTACCTACGTTTCACAGAGCCTCTGCCCATATCTGCTCATCTTTACACTACATTTAAAAAAAATGAGCTAGTTTAAAAGCGTAAACTTAAACAACTAAATTAAATTAATTTGATAAATATATTTTTCAAGCTTTAGAAGACCAATAAGACTGCAAACAAGTTGGGCTGACTACTGTTATAATACTTTGATAGCACACCTTTCTGTGATAAGATAGTCATATAGGTTTAGAATTAAGGGTGAGTAAATTAATTTTCTTTTTCGACCCAACTATTCCTGAAAATGAATTATAATGAAACTAAATTGTGCTGACATACTAGAAGTGACAACTACCTTCTAAAATCAGATTCTTGCTGCTTTCTGCAGTGTTCTTCACGGAGAGCTGTGCGAGACGGAGACACTGCCTTCTTTCACAGTTGTCATGTTTATTATTCTGTTGATCTGTTGCCTCTCTCTCTCTCTCTCTCTCTCTCTCAGCGTCTGTGGCTGACATTTCTCTCTGTGCTCACAGCTGCATGCCTACTGCACAGTGATGAGCAGTTTCCAAGAGCACACTTACAACACTGACATCCATACAGTGGAAATAAAAAAACTACAGAAAGACTGCAAAATTATATATAAGTCATAGAAATATGAAGCAGCACAGCTGTTTTCAACATTAAAAATAATCAGAAATGTTTCTTGTGCAGTAAATCAGCATATTAGAATGATTTCTGAAGAATCATGTGACACTGACATAAAAACTATGTTTAAGTGTTTTGCTAACACTAGCATTAATTTATGAAAATTTCTATAAATATATATATACATAATTTCTGAACATTTAACCCACAATCCGGTTTGCAATGTTTAAACATTTTATCATTTTGGAATATTACTTTTATTAATGTTCTCTGAACATTCCGAAACAATTGTTACGTTTAAAATCATTGAACATTTTAGCTGAAACGTTTTCAGAAATGAATTGCTCCATGGACATGTATAAATAACATTTTTGTGTTAACATTATTGAAGAGTTCATAGAAACATTATATTAACATTAACATTCAGAACCTGGCCAGAACGTTATATACTTTATATGTATGCATGGATGTATTGATGTGCATTTGACTCTGCAAACTGTCCAATTTGGACCTTTTACTTTAAAACTTACTTCAACTTATTCATGCTGTTCACAATAAATATATATTTGTCCAGAAAAATGCTATTATTATATTATATTATATTATGTATGGGTCAGGCATTTATTCACAAAAAATGTGTAAGCTTGCATTTTCCACCTTAAAGAGAGCTAAAGATCTTGTTTGCCATTTCTGCTCACGTCCATAGAGCCCCTGCTGTAATCACGTGTGTCAGATAGGCTACAGTACAAGCCCCTTCCCCCTTCACATTTCTCTGCAACACATCGTCCTTTCTTCCTGAGAATAAACCCTGGTTCAGACACAGCAATTATAGGATGAAGCACTGGAACCGGTTTACTAAATGATAGTTTTCACTGTTTAAGTGTATATTATTAGCTATTGCTTTGTGTGATTCGATCCAGGCATTGCAATTTAAAAAGACCAAAATGGACTAGTGCATTTGTTTCTTGCAAAGTAACAAATTCCGTATTGTTCACCTGAATTCTGAGTAACACAAGGGCGATCACTTTGCTAAGTCCCAGACCGCCCTACTTTAGAATATAATGTTTCCTTTCAGAGACTGGACTGCTTCCTTAAAACAGGTCGGGTAGCTGCTTTAAAGTGCCATTTCACAATCCCAAGTTAATAAATGGCAGACCTTTATGAGGAAAAAAAATATTAAAATGTAACCACAAAACTCAGCAACATCGATTTGAGCTTGAATCAGTTACGACTGTCAGAGAGGCTGATCGTCACTGTTGACATTCCCACAACCCTCATGTCACCTTGAATCTCCGCACAGTTCATTCCCGTCTTCCTCATTCACAAGCCTCTCTGAGCTGCAGCACCAGCTGATCCTGGTTTTCCTGGAGTATTTACCAAACAAATGGATGCAAACTCAAAAGGAAATGTGTAATCCATGCTCACAGACGTATAAGTGGTGGCATGCTTTTGAAAAGCATAAATATGGACTAAACTTAATCCATTGTTGACAGAGAAAAGATAGCGAAACGTTTACAAAACACAGACAAAACGTATGCCAAACTCGCATTCAGAATTCTTAAGATATGATTGTGGCCGTGTACAAGTGTAGTTTGATTTTATCAGATTTATTACAGGGTGTTGAATGCCAAAGGACACAATTTACACAGTCATTCTTGACTTACCTTTGAAATGCAGAAGTGACCGAAGTCATAAAAATCTGGTGGTGTCAGGCAAATAAATGATTTATAAGTGCAGAGAAACTTAATGTTGAAGACAAATTAGAGCACATGGAAGGCTTTTTTTTTAATAATATATCAAATATGTGCAAACTACCACTGGTCTTCTCAAATATTGAGTATGCTAATTCCTCAACTAGATGTCAATGACATGACCTACCTGTTCGGATGAAGGTTGAATAAATGTTAAAGCTCCATGACAGCAGCCAAACTCCTCCCTAATCTCCTCCTTGAAACAGGTGAGTTGGCAGGGTATAAATTTTGTGAACCTGACTTGGACACACAGGAGCTTTTTGTCTCCGGAGAGGCTTTCAAGAGAACTACGACATCTAAGATCCAAAAGCTTCAGAATTTAAATTGGAATACACCAGCAAAATGGGACTTGGAGTGAGTGGACCATGGCTATACTTCATTATGCTTCCAGTTTCATTGCACGTTTGCTTTTGTTGCTCCATTTTTTCTCTTGTTTTTCTCTCTCTCTCGTCTCTTGTTCAGGTAATGTGTTTGTTATTAAATTGTTATTTTTGATAGACGGGGAACGATAAGTACAAATTGGCGGCAACTTCAGAAGATGGAGCCAAAAAGCCAAAAAAAGGGAAAAGAAAGCAGAAGGACATGGACGACCTCAAAAAAGAAGTGGATCTGGTGCGAAATTAATATATAAATACATTTTGAAAATACGCATTGCAATAAAAAAAAAACTTAATTTTAATAATAATCAGCTCTGTGGTGAACTGAGATTTCAAGGCTCTTTTTGTTTCTGCAGGACGACCATAAGTTGACAATGGACGAGCTTCACCGCAAATATGGAACCGATCTGACCAGGGTGAGTTTTGTGACATATGTGGGAAACATTATGTATCTATAATGATTTATATGCATGTTTTGTCTGCTTAGATGGAAATAAATGATTGTTGGTATTATCTCCTGGTAACCTAATTTAAAGTTATTTAAAAATTTGCTTGTTAAGCTTACTATGTCTTCTTTGTCAAATCAAAGCAAAGTTACTTCAAAAAATGCTAAATGGTGTCTGTGGAAGAGGTTTTCCATGAGGTATATTCAAGGTGTAATTATTATGTAATCGACACAAGTCAATTATATGTTGTAACGGAAAAGTTATAATACAAGTACTTGCAACTTATAATAAAATAAGCTATGCATCTGAAACCTATGTGCATAATATTATTTTAACCAAATCATTGCTAATTGTCCTGGAGCAAACATGGACATAGGTGAGTGTGTCATTGCCATTAACTCCACACCCTACTTGGACCAAATCCTCTGCCCCACCCTGACCTTCAAAAAACTCACTTCAAGGACAACATGTCCCCTTTTCGTTATTCCATAATATCTCCTTGAAGTCTCTGTTTATATTTTTGAGGTCTGACATCCACAACCACTGTTTTAAGCTTTACTCACACTGCAAAAATGTTTAACTAATTGTTGACATAATTTTATCATTGCTGGCAGGGCTTGTCTTCTTCCCGTGCAAAGGAGATTTTAGCCCGTGATGGACCCAATGCCCTGACCCCACCTCCTACGACTCCAGAATGGATCAAGTTCTGCAAACAGCTCTTTGGTGGGTTCTCAACACTGCTGTGGATTGGTGCGATTCTTTGTTTCCTGGCATACGGAATCCAAGCTGCCTCTGAAGATGAACCCGCAAATGACAATGTACGATAAAAAACCTTATTTATGCATAAACAATTCATATGTCAACAAACATAGTGAATCAAACATAATTTGCCCCACTGTGAACCTGTTTGATTTTCCAGCTGTACCTGGGAATTGTGCTTGCTGCTGTTGTCATAATAACAGGATGCTTCTCATACTACCAAGAGGCCAAGAGTTCTAAAATCATGGAATCTTTTAAGAATCTTGTACCTCAGGTACTGAAACTGAAAAATCTTTCTGATAAAACACTGTATCTCTCACACAAATACTTAATTCTAATGCATTCTGGTTTTGTAGCAAGCCCTGGTTGTGCGTGATGGAGAGAAAAAGAGTATCAATGCAGAGGAGGTAGTCGCTGGTGATCTTGTGGAGGTCAAAGGTGGAGACAGAATCCCAGCTGATCTCCGTATCATCTCTGCGCATGGATGCAAGGTAAGACCTGAAGTGCAAAAGAATGTCAAGAGTAGCATACTCCCATTTTTGAAAAGACTGGCATATGTTGCATTATGAATGCTGGTCACCAGAATGGGATGCGGGTATTCTAGTGAACCAATCAAGCAGGCTTCTTAAGTTATGTAATTGCTTTGGTCAACAAGTCAAGCAATGTTGTATATGCTGGCATATGCTGCTATACCAGCCAGACCAGGGCTGTCTCCTGGAGGACCAATGTACTACAGAGTTTAATTTGGGATCGAACACCCCAGAGAAAGAGCAACACCTAGTCTTGCATTGCCAGACCTTAAGACTGATGGCTGAAGGTCTGGAATCCATGGCAGCTTTCATTGGACAAGGCCCGCCCATGAGGCTGTTTGACCGACATGTGTTTGACACACCAATCACAATTAGTTTCATTCAACATCACATTTTGGACCGTGGAAATGTCCCCACAATAACAGACGTGAAATTCTCTGATGTATTTTAAAGACTCTATGCTGAGGACTTTAAATATTTCACATACTTTTGAAAAATCAGCGTTTAGTTGATCTTGATAAGCTCTCGTCGTCACAGTTGTAAAATGAGGGCTTTCCTCTTTCATCAGGGGGTTTAGCGTCACAGCATCTTTGTTTCCAGGCAGAAGGTTAAAGTATATGGTATTCTTCCTTCCCAGGTGGACAACTCTTCTCTCACTGGAGAATCTGAGCCCCAGACTCGTACTCCTGACTTCTCCAATGAAAATCCCCTGGAAACCAGAAACATTGCCTTCTTCTCTACCAACTGTGTTGAAGGTACAGAGATAAAACTGCTGAAGTATGTTGGATAAAAAGTCCATTATTTACAGTATAAGTTCCATAATTTAAAGTTACAATATTCAATAGGTACTGCCAGAGGGATTGTCATTAACACCGGTGACCGTACTGTCATGGGTCGTATTGCCACTCTTGCCTCAAGTCTGGAAGGTGGAAAAACACCAATTGCTAAAGAGATTGAGCACTTCATCCACATCATCACTGGTGTAGCTGTCTTCCTGGGTGTCTCCTTCTTCATTCTTTCCCTGATTCTTGGATATGGGTGGTTGGAAGCTGTCATCTTCCTGATTGGTATCATTGTCGCTAATGTACCTGAAGGTCTCCTTGCCACTGTAACCGTAAGTCAGAGTTCAAAGTACACTTCTAGAGCTAAAGTACACTTCACTTGAGCCAAGAATTGTTACTTAACTTGTAATTGGATGTAGGTATGTCTGACGCTGACCGCCAAACGTATGGCAAAGAAGAACTGCCTGGTGAAGAATCTGGAAGCCGTGGAGACTCTTGGCTCGACTTCCACCATCTGCTCTGACAAAACTGGAACTTTGACCCAGAACCGAATGACCGTCGCTCACATGTGGTTTGACAACCAGATTCATGAAGCAGACACCACAGAGAACCAGAGTGGAACCTCCTTTGACAGGAGCTCTCCAACCTGGTCTGCTCTTGCACGTGTTGCTGGCTTGTGCAACCGTGCTGTCTTCCTTGCTGATCAAAACCACGTGCCAATCCTTAAGGTGTGCTTGAGCTTCTCAAAATTTAGTAGGACACAGTCCAACTTTTATTGGTCAACTACCCATATATATGTCCATCAAGACACAATCACTAAAAGTAAGAAATTGATCTTTTGCAGCGAGACACAGCTGGTGATGCCTCAGAGTCTGCCCTGTTGAAGTGTATTGAGTTATGCTGCGGTTCAGTCATTGAAATGAGAGAGAAGTACACAAAGATTTGTGAGATCCCTTTTAACTCCACCAACAAGTATCAGGTATTTTTGTTGAGATGTTCTTTGGAGACTGATTTTCAGATTAGCTGGTCATCATAACAGTCCCTAATGTGCCTTTTCTAGCTCTCAATCCACAAGAATCCCAATTCCTCAGAGTCTAAGCACCTGCTGGTGATGAAGGGAGCCCCAGAGAGAATCCTGGATCGATGCTCCACGATTTTGATTCAAGGAAAAGAGCAGCCTTTGGACGATGAAATGAAAGATGCTTTCCAAAATGCTTACGTAGAACTCGGAGGTCTTGGAGAAAGAGTGCTGGGTAAAGTAGCCAAATTAAGTTCACTCTTGTGGAGCTTTTCAGTTAAAACTATAACTATATACAATAATGACTGTGTTCTTTCTCAAAGGTTTCTGCCACTTTAGCCTCCCTGATGACCAGTTTTCTGAGGGTTTTGCATTTGACACAGACGAAGTGAACTTCCCCACTGAGAACCTGTGTTTTGTTGGCCTCATGTCCATGATCGATCCTCCTCGCGCAGCTGTACCAGATGCTGTGGGCAAGTGCAGGAGTGCAGGAATCAAGGTGTTGTTTCACCTTGATTCAAGACTGATGGCTTGATTATATTATACCTTAATTGAATTAAATGAATCATATGATCAAGCATCTATGTCTTCTATCACAGGTTACTTGTGACCATCCAATTACAGCTAAGACTATTTGTAATGGGTCTTGAATCAAGAAGTTGTTCTTGGTTCAAGATCCATTGTTTGAATATGTCGCACCTTTGCTGCAGCATATTCAATTTTGTTCATACTTGTTGCACGTACAATCAGTTAATCAAATTATAATTCAGAATCTTCAATTATAGGTTATCATGGTTACTGGAGACCATCCAATTACAGCTAAGGCTATTGCAAAGGGTGTTGGCATCATCTCTGAAGGCAATGAGACTGTGGAAGACATTGCTGCACGTTTAAACGTTCCTGTTGGAGAGGTCAATCCAAGGTATCCTTCTCAAACAAAACATTTATTCACCAAGTGTTGAATTTCCTCTAGATCTTT
Source organism: Enteromius mattozi (assembly GCA_032359235.1). Taxonomy (NCBI): domain Eukaryota; kingdom Metazoa; phylum Chordata; class Actinopteri; order Cypriniformes; family Cyprinidae; genus Enteromius; species Enteromius mattozi. The sequence goes on from JAUMHE010000042.1 coordinate 18,669,371, forward strand.
GCTAATACCAAGTGCATCTCTAGGGATGCCAAGGCCTGTGTGGTTCATGGTGGAGAACTGAAGAATATGAGTGAAGAAGAGCTGGATGAGATCCTCAAACACCATACAGAAATTGTGTTTGCCCGAACTTCTCCACAACAAAAGCTGATCATCGTGGAAGGTTGTCAGCGACAGGTACTTTCAGGGAGTTGTTTGTCCAATCCTAGTTGATACAAGAACATTTTACCCAGAAAGACCCATTTTAATGCATTTCATTTCTCTCATCAGGGTGCCATCGTAGCTGTAACCGGTGATGGTGTCAATGATTCTCCTGCTCTGAAGAAGGCTGATATTGGTGTGGCTATGGGTATCGCTGGATCTGACGTATCTAAACAAGCTGCTGACATGATCCTTCTGGATGACAACTTTGCCTCAATTGTCACTGGAGTAGAAGAAGGTGAGACCTTTTTTTTAAAAAAACTTAACTGACTGAAGAATGATGAAGGTAACTAACAACATTTAATTCTCATATCTATCTTCAACTTTAGGACGTCTGATCTTTGACAACTTGAAAAAGTCTATTGCCTACACACTGACCAGCAACATCCCTGAGATCTCACCCTTCCTCTTGTTCATCATTGCTAATATTCCTCTACCTTTGGGCACCGTCACCATTCTCTGCATTGACCTGGGCACCGACATGGTAGGTGACATGATATTGTATTTTTTTCTTCCGATTCATCAGAATAATGTTTCCACCATCTTTTCACCATAATGATCTTACACAATTTTGGTACAGATAATCTTGAGACTAGGGCTGCGCGATATGTATTGCGCATCTTGTCAGTAAAGTCGGTTCTGTAATCAGCGGTAAATTCCATCAGGTGCGTGATCTTACATTGAGCCGCATTTACTACGCAGAGCCGTTATTCACCGACGAGCTGCGCAAATTCAGGTTCATTGTCAGCGTGATTTTGCACAGCTCGTCTGATGGAATTTACCGCTGATTACAGAACCGGCTTTACTGACAAGATGCGCTATACATATCGCGCGATGATTATCGTGCAGCCCTACTTGAGACCATGCCAATGAATAGCATCCCAACTACAAAGTTTGGCCTTGTATTGGCAATGATAGGACACATAAGATGAAAGAATGAAAATATATATATATATATATATATATATATATATATATATATATATATTTAGTCTAAATATATGACTTCATTCATCATATACACATACGGTAATGCCAGTTTCTTCAGTGTTAGCCATACAGGATTTTACTTTTTTTTTTAGTCCATTTTCAAACTAACAAACAGTAATGCTTTTGTCTTTAGTTGGTGACCTTTGATGGTAAAATGGTCAAATTGTTAAATGGTCAAAAATGTAAAGAAATGGGTTTGATTCGTTGTTTAATGTTTCCACAGGTTCCTGCTATCTCATTGGCCTATGAAACCGCTGAAAGTGACATCATGAAGAGACAACCCAGAAACGCTAAAACAGATAAACTGGTGAATGAGAGGCTCATCAGCATGGCCTACGGTCAAATTGGTAAGAGCATGGTTATTCTTTGCTATGTTCATTCTTTGACTTGGTTTTGAACGAGTAGTTCAAAATGTAATATTTACTGTAATACTACTCTACTGTAATATTTTACTCTTAACATAGCAGTTTTAAAGTTCAATGTACTGCAGCAGCAGGGTAGCTGCAGAAGCATCATTGTTACATAATATTTTGTTTTATTTCATTTGAGATCCATGCTGGTTAATGGCTATACTTTGAAATACTTAATGGTCTGCTATACAAATCTACCAGCAAGTATGCCATCCAGGAATATCTTTAGTCAGTGCATTAACCAAACTTCATAACTGCTATTGCAGCCATGCCCTTAGTTCATCTGAGAAGTAAAAACAGCGCCGCCTACTGTGCGCCACCCACCTAAAATTAAAACGAAATACTAAAATGTAAGATATAAATGCTGTATATTACATAAGTACATACAAATAAAACAAACACTTAATTGTAGGTGATACACAATTATTTTAACCCATTGACAGACCCTCTAAACTTTAATTTTAATGCTTATTTTTAGGTATGATGCAAGCAGTTGCAGGCTTCTTTACCTACTTTGTAATTCTTGCCGAGAACGGATTCCTGCCCTCCGATTTAATAGGAATTAGAGTCAACTGGGACGATAAGTATCTCAATGACTTGGAAGATAGCTATGGCCAACAATGGGTATGTGTCACAACTGTATAAAACAAAAAACTTTTAAAAGACACTAAATGTGAGGTATCAGTCATGTAAATATTGCTCTTCTGTTTATTCTTCCAGACGTATGAGCGCAGAAAGATTGTGGAGTTCACATGCCACACAGCATTCTTCGCCAGTATTGTGATTGTCCAGTGGGCCGATCTGATCATCTGCAAGACCAGGAGAAATTCCATCGTACAGCAGGGAATGAGGTATGTAAACAAAGTGTCCAGCCATAAAATTGTGCAATATGTGTTATACAGGGCTGTTCTTAAAGGTATTGTCTCCACTTTTCTTTCACAGAAACAAAATCCTCATCTTTGGCCTGTTCGAAGAAACCGCTCTGGCAGCTTTCTTGTCCTACTGCCCAGGCATGGACATTGCCTTGAGAATGTATCCTCTCAAGTAAGTGGACATAACTTGTCTTTTGCACAAGGAAATGGGAATCTTTCATTGTATAATATCTAGCTGACCTTGAACACTGATATTATGTTTTAGACCATGTTGGTGGTTCTGTGCCTTCCCATATTCGCTGCTCATCTTCGTCTACGATGAAGTTAGAAGATACATCCTTAGGCGGAGCCCAGGAGGTAATAACAAATATAACTAACAGATGTTGGAAGTCTTTGACGTTGAAAAGGGCCGTGTTTGTTTTCTTTTTAAAGCTAGAGTATCTGTTTCCCAATAGGAAAGTTGGGTTTTGAATGGGGTCTACGATAGCGCTAGCTTTCATAACAGTGTTTTGTTATTTCACAGTGAATGAACTAGCTCTAATATCAATGCTGTTTTGTTTCAGGCTGGGTGGAAAAAGAAACATACTACTGAAACACGAAGACGTTCTGTTGCAAACATATGCGAGAAGAGGTTCATTTTGATATATTTTTTAAAATGATACAGAATCTGGTCATTTTCAATCAATAAATCTGTCAAATTATAAAGATTTTTTTGTTTGGGTCTTCATTATGCACCAACAATCTGAAAAATGCAAATGAAAATAAGGAGCATTCCCCCATGAAGTGTAAATTTATATGAGCAAAATATCATGATTATGCCATTTTTTTTTTTTTTTTACATGTATTGGTATCCTAAGAGTACACAAGGTGAGCTGTATGTTTCTATAAACTACACGAATCAAATATTGGCCCCTGCAAAGATGTCAAATGTGAAACATTGAAAATCACATTAGACAGGCCGTATTGTCAAGAACAAATTGATTTAATTCCTTTATTTAATAATAAAATGTAGAGAACTCAGCTGTAGAGCTAACTGTAATTAGATTATTTTAAGAATAATGGAAGTTTGATTCACTTTTGATGATGACATCATTGTACTTATTGTCTTTGGTTTATCTTAATATGATAGTCATCTAACACATTTTAAATCACCTCTCTCAATGTAAATATATCAAGTGAATTAATGTTTTTAATAAACAACATTTTTGTAGTGCTAAGAGTCACATCCTTACTAATATTCATTAAGCTGAAATAGCTTTTTTACTAAAAATAAAAACAAACTCTGGGCTGTTTGAATAATGTTGAAGTGGCTTTAAATAGATAGATCGTGTTAAAATACAGATCTAGGTGTTAAAAAGAAAATGTAGAAAATGTGCAAAGCCTGGCCAGCATGATAAAGACAGCACGTGATATTTATAGGCATTGTAAGATCAGGCTCATCAGATTTCACTACTACCACTAGAGGGCATTCTTCCTGTCTAAAATTAGGGGGTGACATGATAGTTTCCATGACAACACATTTATAGGCTAGAGCCCACAGCTTGTAAATAAAATTCAAGATATTTTTAGCTCTCCTACTTTGAAGATGCAGTCTCCAGCAGGCGCCGGTTCAACAAAAGCATTGGTCAATTTCCATCATCAACAACACACAATACATGTGTTTAACGAGCATGATCCTTCTAATGAGGATAATCTGGAAAGAAGAAGATAATAATGACCATGAAATACGATCTCAATAGAATACAGCTAAAAATAGTCTGTCAAATTGAGCTCAAATTATGCTAACGATATAAATCCTAGTATAACGGTGAATCCCATGATATCAAAAATAAGCTTCACAAAAATAAGCCTAAAAAGCATTATTTTCAGTGAACACAGGCTATCATAACTACAATTAATGAATACTGACAAAATGTGTAGGCTATAAGACAATGAATAAACAAACAAGTCGTGATTTTTAGATTGATTAACACCTTAAATACGCTTACGTTTGCTTTATAGGCAAAAGACCATGTTAATAATTAAAAAAAAAAAAAATAACCAGGTTACTCTAGGCAACCATAGTATTTCGTAACTGTGCTCTCAAGGAGACCATTTAACACTGGAAAATCATATTTGAGACGGTTTCTGAGCTGGTTATGACGTGAATAAACCAGCTACGAACTGGACCACCTCCAGCTGGTTTATTGCTGGTCTGTTTTTTTCGGAACAAGGTGTCCAGTCAGTTAATGGTCAGCTCGAAACCACTTTCTAAAACACGGATATACGAGCTCACACCGGAATTTCTAACAGGGTATTAACTTTAAAGAGTTTCTTAACCTGCAATTCACAAAGATAAGCTCAAACACAAAAGAGTATCGGCACTGATATAGCAAAGCGCGACCAAAGCGCGACCAAAGTTCAGAGGTGAAAGTCTGCCACAACCCCCCCCCACCCCCCAGCCCCGCTCTCGTCTTCCCTGCAGACCACGCCCCTTTCCTCCGCGTTACCATGACAATCCAGGCAGACGTCACAGTGAAAAACCACACGATATATAAGCGTTGAGTATTCACACTGTAACGCGGCTTGGATGCGTGTCCGGTTGGTACGACGCGTCCAGCGGTGACCAAGGGGGAAAAAAAAGTCCAAAAAAAGAGGAAACGGGATTGGGGACTTTTAATTTGTTGTTTTTAAGGAAAGCTTGGATTCTTTTGGAAACCCAGGTGGTCGTTTTATATCAAAAGAAGCAAAATGGGACGAGGAGTAAGTGTGAACGTGTTTGTCGATACATTTTTAAATGCTGTGTAGTAATTCGCAGTGCTGTTTTCTATGTTTAAACAGGTGGTTTCAGAGTTACTGATATTATAAATGAATGGTTTGGTAAATAGTTGTTTCCAAATGGCTTCCCGGAGTATGAGACTTCCGCAGTTTTAATATTCAAATTAGTTCGTTTAAATGAATGAAATGCGCGTGAGGGTTAATCTAAACCATATAAAGTCTGTATTCTCGGATGGAGCAACAGGTTTTAAATCTGTGGCTTTAATAGAGGCTTAAACTCCATTTTAAGACGTTCTTGGTTCACTACAAAGATTTCAGGAATGTAGCAGACAACTTCCTCTATGGCCGCGATGTTGCATGGCCTGTCTGTCGAAGCAAATACGCGCACTCTCGTGACTTTTACATTGTAGAACTGAGTAATCGTGTTTGTAACAAGAGAAGAGCTCTGCGTGCTTCTGGTGTTTAGGAGCTCTTAGAAAAATCTTCAAGCTCTTTAACTATTACGACAGAACATATCTAGTTGGCGCGACAACGTGTTTCAAAGTGTGACGAAACATGGTGTCACTATTTAGCCGCGTAAACTTCGGAATGAACGACGCGCTTACTTTAAATATTTGCTATAAAATCTCCAGACGTGCAAGATAAACTGTTTAACCCGTCCTGACATACATCCATTACAGTGCAAAGGCCAAATATCGTTTAAAACATTGAACAAGGCGCGCATTTTTATTTTTAGCAGCTAAACGCTGTTGATGCAGGTTTGATTAAATCATCCCATATCCGTTCGCTTTTGATATTAAAATCTCGAGCTGTATCGTTTACTGTTAAAATCTGATAGTAACTATTCATGCAAACCGTTTGGGTGTTACATTTAAACTAACTTGTCGTCAGAATTCACAAGATAAACTCTTTTTACCCCGAGGCGCACGCCGTTAAACAATTTTATTGGAAACTACGAGAGGCGTCTGTGTAGGTAACTGTTCAAAACCTCTAAACAAACAATACCCGTGGTTAACCATTTAAATGTGAAAGCATATAGTTAAAGTTTTCACGTGATAATTTGTTCATGATGTGTTTTTGAGTGTACAGTAGCGCGAAGTAAACGATGTTTAATTTTAGGGTGTAGTCTGGCGTGATAAAGTTGTCTCGGGGTTTGAGGACTAGTTATCATCGCTTCTGTTTGTCAGCGTTATCTTTAAGTGGAGCAGGCTGAGGTAGTTGAGTAAAGACTTGACTTAAGATAAACAAGGGCACTGACGGAGTCGGTGAAAACACGTTTTTGTTTCTCGAAGTCCAGAATTATGCATTAATCGTAATTAAATTACATTCTGAAACTGTAAAATATCTCATTAGCTGCATGATATGCTTAGCTTTGCAATAAAATTCCGCTTTCTTTCGTTTCTCCTTTCACGTTCAGTCATAATCGTATGATTTGCTTCCTGTAGGGTTCATTAACTCCTAATACGATTCCAGCATGCAGTGGCATTGCGTAAGAGCTGAATACCACTCCCTAATGTGAGGCTCTGAGCACCAGTGTAAATGTAAATTATGCATTCAGTCCCAGGGTATTCCATGTGATGGGGAGCAAACAGCCATCCGCGTGTTTCATCTGGGTTTGGTGCATTGAGCTACGCCCCCAGCCCCATCAAATCCCACCGCAATGGGGTAGATGTCTCACCTCTGCAGACATAGGCTTGCTGTTGTGTGAACGAGACTAATGAAATAACAGCATTTCATGTATCGTACAATAGAGAAGTTTTTGGGTCATACTGAAATAAGAATCTAAATAATTATATTTTCTAGTTTAATACTGAAATTCTACCTTCGAGTTGCCATGATGGCATATGCAGGAGCCTACTACCATCTAATGCCATGTTGCAATATTCATATATATTGCATATAAAGGATACAGTTTATCAGAGTATTATTACCCAGCGCTGTAGCCACCATAGACTGGGAATGCAAATCTGAAAATATTTAAAGTAATGTTCGCAAAAACATTAAACCTTTTTTTTTAAAGGACAAAATGTTATTTTATACAAAAATGTTAGTATACTGTGTTTTCGGCCCAGCATCAGGTGTTGACCACAGCTGTGTTCTCACTCCCCTGGGGGTGTATATTAAGCTAAGATTGTCACTCCGTCTCCGAAGGGTTTAACATTCTTTCCATTCATCAGTCACTATGTGTTAGTGAAACCTTTTGTCATTGACAATCTCATCTAACAGAGACTGACCACCCCTCCTCACTGACCCCAACGGCTGTCTCGGGGCCCCTTACCTTTTTTGGTGCAGTGAACTATGAGATAGTAACATGCATTTACCTCCAGGCGATTGTTGCTTTTTCACTACAGAGTGAGAAAGAAATAGCTTTCCAAAATGCATGGATGTGTATAAAGTCTCAGACAACTTTGAACGCTTTGAGGATTTTGAAAATATGAATATCTCTAGGTGAGTAATTAAATGCAAGTAAATAAATATCATTGATCGTGAGTCTCTAAACAGGTGGTCAGATTGTCTTCTTCCATGTGAGATGCTATCTGAAACATCTCAAATCATGCTGGAGAACATGATTGTCAGGTTTTGTTTACAAATCTATAAGAAGACATTCTATAATCCACCTTTTCAATTAATTTCACATTTCAACCCCACTGTGTGTTTTTTGTTAATTTTTTGTCAATGCTCTAAAACCACAGTGAGCTTATGAAAAGCTGCCCTGTGACTGGTGTGGAGGAGTTTGTACACCATGTTTTCTTTTCACTCTCCCCTGTTCGTTCACCACTTCTGAAACAAAGAGAGTTGGGCCTGACACGTGACTTAACCCATTCACGGGGCTAGAGGTGTGGCTCTGTTTCCAATGGCAACAGGGCAAAGTCCCATATGAGAGCACTAATTTGCTTGAGCGAACCGACTTTCACTCGCGTGCAAGATTAAAAAAAAGATTTATAAAAATAGGATTTTTATTCATTTGATAAAGTCCAGATAGAATATCCTCTCACAAGTATGAATATTTATGAGTAGGTTCTGCCATGGTTGATTTATCTTTAACCCTCTGGCTCAACCTTGTGACATTTTCCACACACATGTGCACTATGTGGAAAAGTGCTCATATGCATATTAGATGTGATGACTAAGCGTTTAAGTAAACCAGCATACGTAGACATAAAAGCTCTGAAGTAAGCTGTCATATTCAGTCAGGCACTACAGGTGTCAAGTTCTTTGTTTCTGGCCACTTTCATCATCTGTTGCTTTCATGTACAGAAAACAACCACTCCAGTGTGCTTGTATCGGGACATGGATTGACCTGCAGTAAATATACATTTGATGCAGAGATAAATATCTTGTCTTTGTAAGATGATCTGAAATCCTGAAAAAGCTTCTTTTTGTTTTTTTTTTGTTTAAATAGTTGTTTTAAGTAGCAACAAATGAGAGATCAAAATGAGATAATCTATCATTTATGTTAATTGATCGTTGTTCTCACAAGAACAGAGTTGTTAGATATTTTCTATGTATTATTATTTATATTAAATGTTTATTATTAACTATGTAGGCTTTTAAACTTTTTTTTTTATATATACTCATGTATGTTTTGCTATAGTCCTTTTCTCTTTTCAGTAAATTGAACAAAAAAGTTATAATTGCAGATTTGATAAATTGACACATCATTTTTCAAATAAAGAACCAGTTGTTTGCTTCGCTGACTTTAAATGAAGATCAGATTTTAAACGCAAGTTAGCAATCAAATGCTCTATAGTTAAGTGATTCATTTAACAGCTCCCATGCTTGTGAGGCAATGAGTCACCTATTGTATTCACAGAATTCAGTTGTAATGATAAGAACTGTTGCTTAATCGTAGTAGAGGTTACTTGGTTAATTGCTTTGGAAGTTAAATTTTAATTACTACACGTTATCCATTGGGATCATGCAATCTGCACTCGGTTACCTTTTGCTAATATTTTACACTTTTATGCATATCATTTGCACTCATAAGTTGGGTAATAGCACTTTTTGTGCATTTACATTACACTGAGTCTTTTAAAACCTACACCCTCCAATAAATGTTGGCAGTTTGCATCCTTTTAAGAAAAAATGCAATTGTTAGACCATGCACAATAGATTTAATGTTTGTTCTATGCTTGCTCCACCACAGGAAGGACGAGAACAATATGATCTGGCAGCCACCTCAGAGCAGGGGGGCAAGAAGTCAAAGCCCAAGGGCAAGAAAGAGAAGGATAAAGACATGGATGAACTCAAAAAAGAGGTTGACTTGGTGAGTCAGTTTAGTTCTTGAAAACACCTATTGGCAAAACAAATCACACACTGATTATAGCTATCTTTGATGAGATGTACAATGATCTTTTTTTGTGCTATTGTAGGATGATCACAAACTGTCCCTGGATGACCTCACCAGGAAATACAGCACTGATTTAACTAGGGTAAGTCCATTTCTGTATTGAGTTTGAAATTAAAGACTATTAACAGACTTGTAATTGCATAAAGCTCTCAGTTTGGATCTTCGTTATCTTACCCATCACTTTCTCCAGGGATTGTCAGGCACTTGTGCTAAGGAGATCTTGGCGCGGGATGGACCCAATGCTTTGACTCCACCTCCAACAACCCCAGAATGGGTCAAGTTCTGCAAGCAGCTCTTTGGAGGATTCTCAACTCTGCTGTGGATTGGAGCCATCCTTTGTTTTCTTGCCTACGGCATCCTGGCAGCCTCTGAGGAGGAACCTGCCAATGATAACGTAAGGAGAAAACCCTGTTTCTTAAGATCACGTTGTTGTTGTTTTAGCAGTATTCCTAACCTCTCCTTCATTGTCCTGTGCAGTTGTATCTGGGTATCGTACTCTCTGCTGTCGTGATGATCACTGGATGTTTCTCGTACTATCAAGAGGCCAAGAGCTCCAAGATCATGGACTCTTTCAAGAACCTTGTCCCTCAGGTACTGATGATAATTCTTTTAATGTGCATATATATTATCAGGATCTTTCTCTTTTCCTCAGTGATGCTAAGTAAATTTCCATTTTGTGACATAGCAAGCCTTGGTTATCCGTGATGGTGAGAAGAACAATATCAATGCTGAAGAAGTTGTGGTTGGAGATCTTGTCGAAGTCAAAGGTGGCGATAGAATTCCTGCTGATCTGCGTATCATTTCTGCTCATGGATGCAAGGTGAAACACCATTGCCATAAATTTAGGCTGAAATATCTTCTCCAACGGCAAGTTTCAAGTCTACAAGGATTTACAAATGATCTTGTTCTTTCCAGGTGGACAACTCCTCCCTCACTGGAGAATCTGAGCCCCAGACTCGTACTCCTGACTTCTCCAATGACAACCCACTAGAGACCAGGAACATTGCGTTTTTCTCTACCAACTGTGTTGAAGGTATGAAACTAGAAGTAAAATATTAAGACAATTCAAAAGTAGATATTTTTATTAACTTTTTTTTTGCTTACAGGCACTGCCAGAGGTGTAGTCATTAACACTGGTGACCGCACTGTCATGGGTCGTATTGCCACTCTTGCTTCTGGTCTTGAAGTTGGTCGCACTCCTATCTCTATTGAGATTGAGCATTTTATCCACATCATCACTGGTGTAGCAGTCTTCCTGGGTGTCTCCTTCTTCATCCTCTCCCTGATCCTTGGCTACACTTGGTTGGAAGCTGTCATCTTCCTGATTGGTATCATTGTCGCTAATGTGCCAGAGGGTCTCCTGGCTACCGTAACAGTAAGTGTCAGACTAATTGCTACAATTTGGAATAATTGTGATCTCAAAGAGACATAAACTTCATTCTTGTATTGTCAAGGTGTGTTTGACTCTGACTGCCAAACGTATGGCAAAGAAGAACTGCCTGGTGAAGAATCTTGAAGCTGTGGAAACTCTTGGCTCGACCTCCACCATCTGCTCTGACAAAACTGGTACTCTGACCCAAAACCGAATGACCGTCGCTCACATGTGGTTTGACAACCAGATTCATGAAGCTGACACCACAGAGAACCAGAGTGGAACCTCCTTTGACAGGAGCTCTGCTACTTGGGCCGCCCTTGCACGTGTCGCCGGTCTCTGCAACCGTGCCGTCTTCCTTGCAGAACAAGAAAACGTCCCAATTCTTAAGGTCTGTGTTGATTATATTGTGAAAATCTGTCAAAAGATTGACCAATTCTTGCAAAGTCTGACAAAGTTCTTTTGCATTTTGCTGATCCCATCTGAGGGTTGTTTACTACATGCTCGCAATGTTTGTCTGCTTGTGCTTATTTCGACTTTTTACCTCCGGGGAATCTTTGAGCCCCTAATGCTCACTAGAGCCTCTGACTGGAACACAGTGTTTCCCTGTAAACACCTTTCCAATTTCTGCCCGCTCTGACTTGTTTTGTAATGGGACTAATTTCTTGGATTGTTACGTCAAATTACCTTGCATTTCCTGGAACATCTAAACAGTCTGGTTTAAAATGCAGCCATGTTTGTTGGTCCTCATTTTTTCAGACCATTCCTTGTTTTTATGCTTTCCTGTTCCCTCTCACAGAGAGATGTGGCTGGTGACGCCTCCGAATCGGCCCTGCTGAAGTGTATCGAGCTCTGCTGTGGATCGGTGAAGGAGATGAGAGAAAAATACAACAAGATTGCTGAGATTCCATTCAACTCCACCAACAAGTACCAGGTAAAACCATCGCCTGCTCTGGCCAAGTCTTAGGATGGATAACAGATGTCTAACTTTTATCTTCTGTTTATGGACCATTTTAGCTCTCCATCCATAAGAACCCCAACAGCAACACAACAGAATCCACTCACCTGCTAGTAATGAAAGGTGCTCCTGAAAGGATCCTGGACAGGTGCAGCTCTATTTTAATCCAAGGAAAAGAGCAGCCGCTTGATGATGAGTTAAAGGATGCCTTCCAGAATGCTTACTTGGAACTTGGGGGCCTTGGAGAGAGAGTACTGGGTAATTTTGTGGTTTTAAATTGTATTTTGAAACAACGCATTTCCAACAGTTTCCAACATCAACATGTTTTTTTTTTTCCCCACAGGATTCTGCCACTTCAACCTTCCTGATGAACAGTTTCCTGAGGACTTCCAGTTCGATACAGAAGAGGTGAACTTCCCCACTGAGAACCTGTGCTTCATTGGGCTTATGTCCATGATCGATCCTCCTCGTGCTGCTGTACCAGATGCTGTGGGCAAATGTAGGAGTGCTGGAATCAAGGTACATCATAGTCATTCCAAATAACTGCTTGAGGTTTTGAAGAAAAAACCAGAGGCGTCCTAATAGCTAATTAAAAATCTCTCTTTTAGGTTATCATGGTTACTGGTGATCATCCAATCACAGCCAAGGCCATTGCCAAAGGAGTGGGTATCATCTCTGAGGGCAATGAGACTGTCGAAGACATTGCTGCCCGTTTGAACATTCCTATTAATGAGGTCAATCCGAGGTAACAAATTCCTTCTCCTCAATTTGGATGTTTCTGGCTCAATATTTATTGCATTCAGTTTATCATTTTATTTAATGTTCTTTAAAGGGATGCCAAGGCTTGTGTGATCCATGGTGGTGACCTGAAGGATCTGACCCCAGAGCAATTAGATGACATCTTGAAACACCACACAGAAATTGTATTTGCCAGAACGTCTCCTCAGCAGAAGCTAATTATCGTTGAAGGCTGCCAAAGACAGGTTAGTAATCTTTACGATCTCTGATCAATTAACCTCAGTACTTTACTCGACTGGTGCAGTGTACGAAGTTTAAAGCAACATATAAAGTTACAAGGAGGAAGATTTCGGATTAGTGGGCTTTGAATGCAGATGCAGCTACCCAGCATGACATAACAGCAGTAGAAACCAAGTTATTTGACAAAACAGCATGTTGCATTCGTAGCTGGTTAGTACAAGAACTTGGACGTGTCACAACACAATGTTACATTAATTTGTGTTTGTCCACAGGGTGCCATCGTAGCTGTAACCGGTGATGGTGTCAATGATTCTCCTGCTCTGAAGAAGGCTGATATTGGTGTGGCTATGGGTATCGCTGGATCTGACGTGTCTAAACAAGCTGCTGACATGATCCTTCTTGATGACAACTTTGCCTCAATTGTCACTGGAGTAGAAGAAGGTATTGTTTTGAGAACTTGCTTGACTGAAAAATTCTGAAAGTTACTTTGAGACTTGGTCCTCAAACATGTCTTCCACTTTAGGCCGTTTGATCTTTGACAACTTGAAGAAGTCCATTGCCTACACACTGACCAGCAACATCCCTGAGATCACCCCATTCCTCCTCTTCATCATTGCCAACATCCCTCTTCCTTTGGGAACTGTAACCATTCTTTGCATTGACTTGGGTACTGACATGGTAAGCAATGCACTTGATCAGTAATTAATCACCTGTTTTGTTGTTGTTGTTCCAGCGAATCATGTTCTTGGATAAATGTTATTGTCGTCTTGTTTTCAAGGTTCCTGCCATCTCATTGGCCTATGAAGCTGCTGAGAGTGACATCATGAAGCGTCAACCCAGAAACCCCAAAACGGACAAACTTGTAAACGAGAGGCTGATTAGCATAGCCTATGGTCAGATAGGTAAGAGTCGTTTAACCGCATAAACACACTTGCATCATCTGCAGGCCATTTTCTCTACCTCCAGTTGTGTAGAGTTTCATAATTGACTCTCCTTGCTTTTTTTTTTTTGTCCACAGGTATGATTCAAGCTCTGGCTGGGTTCTTCGCATATTTTGTCATCTTGGCTGAAAATGGCTTCCTGCCATCGTCATTGCTGGGCATTCGAGTGTTGTGGGATGACAAACAGGTCAATGACCTGGAGGACAGTTACGGCCAACAATGGGTGAGGTTTTTTAGAATCCAGTGGGCATATAATTGTTCCTTATTTTTTTTCTCCACCACCTTTTCTGAATGTTGTGCTCTTGACCATCTCAGACGTACGAGCAAAGGAAGATTGTGGAGTTCACATGCCACACGGCCTTCTTCACCAGTATTGTGATTGTACAGTGGGCCGATTTGATCATCTGCAAGACCAGAAGAAACTCTGTCTTCCAGCAAGGAATGAAGTAAGTAAACAGCCAATAAATCGTCCAGATCTAAACTGGGTCAAATGAGGGATATGAAGTCTCACATGATTGCTGTCCTTTTCAGGAATAAGATTCTCATCTTTGGACTTTTTGAAGAAACTGCTCTTGCAGCTTTCCTGTCCTACTGCCCAGGCATGGATGTTGCCCTCAGAATGTACCCACTGAAGTAAGTCTTCATTGTTTATGTAAACAAAAATCTGAATGTGATTGTTTAATGAATTTTTAGGTGAAATGTACTTTTGTTAGAAGAGTTTATTGGGGAAACTGATTGATAGAACAGGTGTGATTAATTTTGGTACAACTTCTTTTCTAGACCAAACTGGTGGTTCTGCGCCTTCCCCTACTCACTCCTCATCTTTATTTATGATGAAATCCGAAAACTTATAATTCGACGCAGCCCAGGAGGTAAGAGAATATTTAATTGCACCATAACAGTGGAAATCATTTTTATTTACTTAATTTGGTAAATCTTGTTCCACACCTAGTGAGCTGATTTAACTTCATGGTAACAGGATACAAAAATGTAGATATTAATATTGACTGTAATAGTCAATCATATTTGGAAAGAGACATAATCTAGTTAGTATTTTTACATTTTAAGTGAATTTAAGATTTCCTTCAAGTGTGTACGCCATGTTGGGTTGATTTTGACCACATTGCAATGCATTCTGGGATTGCTTCTAAATTAAAAACGTGATAGAAGCCAGTGTTTGAATTTAAATGCTGCCTAGACAAATAGTTCACTAGTTATTTTTCACTGGTGTCTTTAAGTTGATGGCTTTTTTTAATTAACAGAGCATACAGATCATGTACAATGCATGCAAACCTTTTGCTGAGCTAATTTGAATTTTATATTTTTGTCATAGGTTGGGTGGAGAGGGAGACCTACTATTAAAGCATCCAGTCTGCATCACAAGTTTATTTGCATGGTTGTCTCGCTGCTCGGAATTTTAACCTCAGTAATTTGGATGTTTTTATATAGGGAATGCTTGATACAAACACTGAGATCGTGAACCAAGACATTGCGTGCCTTGTTTCTGAAGCCGGACCAATTTTATACATGTTTTTAAAAGTGTAATATAAAAATAAACTTGCAGTCAGGTCCCACATTTGTGTCATTCCTTGCTTTTCATTTATTCATAAGTTTGTTTATTTGCTTTAATTTGGAAAGTGCTTGGAGCTTGAGTGCATGCCCAGAATGCCCCTGTTTGTCTGGTGCTTTACCTTTCTAAAAATGTACCATGGTAATCATAGTATGCACCAAAAAGTCTTTGCTGCTTTTATCATCACTGCTGTAAAAGCAAAGAAATTGTGGAATATCATTAAAGCAATGCAGATGTTTTCAGAGTAACCAATAATATTAAATGTAGTAACTAATGTCTGGTGAAAATTTATGGAGTGGTTACCATGGTAAATTATTATAATATTTTTTATTACTTTAAGGGAAAATGCGTAAATTTGTGCACG
Organism: Enteromius mattozi; assembly: GCA_032359235.1. Lineage (NCBI taxonomy): Eukaryota > Metazoa > Chordata > Actinopteri > Cypriniformes > Cyprinidae > Enteromius > Enteromius mattozi. The sequence goes on from JAUMHE010000042.1 coordinate 18,685,132, forward strand.
AGTGTTCAAAACGGCGGGAACAAAAAATTGTTGCTACCCTCCTGTCCGTTTCAACAGCCTCAGTTACTGAAAAATAATATAAAAATGCATCATTTTACAGTGCGATATCCTTCTCAATGAGAGTGGGTGCATTTTAAGTGGGTTTGGAAAGTGTAATCCAGGTCTCATGCCTGGAGGAGACCGCAGATCCACTTCTCTCCACCCACGCTAGTAAGATCTGGCACAAAACACATCCAACATGGTTTCAGTCAAAGTATCATGAGTCAGAATTATCAGGGAGGGGAGGGAAAGGGATAATGTCTCTAGAGATCCAGCGATTCAGTACTTTACTTCTTTTTATTAATGACTGATGGCAACGACTGAAACCAAAAAGTCAGATCACCAATATGTAGATGCAGTGTTTGCATGTGATGCGACATCTAAGTGGATCTAATAATGCACTACAATAAAAACAATATGCATTGTAAATATCATAATTGGATATTGTCATAATCACATTGTAGCAATCTAAATAGTCATGCATTTAATGCAGAATTAAAAGTCAAGACGTATCGTGTATAGTGGAGTCATTTATGTAAGTGTAATATGACTGCGTTGTTGAATGCATAGTGTGGTAAAGATGTCATCAAGTGTTATTCTTTGGAGATGCACGGAATTATGTTGATTATTGGCCTACCATTTAAATAACTATTTAAGTAGATATGTAAATATCAGTCAAAGCGGTTATCTGTATATGTCGTCTTTAGTTTTTTGAGCACAAGTAGCCTAGTCTTTAACACTTCTACCTTAATAATTTGGAGCAAGTATCCGGAGTCTTCCAAATCTTGCATTAGGCTACCTTCCTTTGTTCCCTCTCACTCCGTGAGCTTTATCTTTGGATGATGGCCCTGGGTTAACAGCCTGATCTCCCTGAGGTGCGTATCTGTTTCCCAGGGAAGTCTGGCTGGGGGCCATGCTGGGAGAATGCAGTTGGGTGGGGTTGAGACCGAAGAGGGATTGTGTAGTTCAAGCCTGGATGAGCCTGAATCTATTTCAGTCTTTTTCTGTTGAGTGATCATGCACTGCTAGTAACAGCTATTTTTCTAACTTTCAAACGAGGCTGTTGAAACTGCATTTCTCTTTCATCTGTTTTATTTGGGTTCATAGGATGCCGGTTGATAGTTTAATTACCCGCAATTAACTCGCAGTTTATTCTGTTCCATTTTTTTGTGAAATTATGCAAGCTGTGTCATTAATCTCTGTGGTATGCGTTCTCTGTGTTTTGAAGTATCCGTTCCACCCATTGAGAATAGATCAGGTTGTGCTTTTTCCTGAGACGCAAGGTTATAACAAGCTGTTCGACCTTTTTCATTTAACTTTTCCACTGATTGTGTAATGTACAAAGTCTGAGCTGAGGCACAATGATAGTTTTTATACTATTAACTGTGCCTTTCACTCTGATTCAAGTCAAAGTTGCTCATTAACAGTGCATAAAAAATCTGGGCTTTTTACCCAAAATCAAAACAAATTATATTTTGCTTTAAGAAAGTCCTAATTTTAGGGTAGATCATATTCTCTGAGCATTATTTTCAAGTTTAATTTAAACCTCTTTCCCTTATTCTCATGACTTTACCGGAAAATAAATAAATACTAATAAAATTGAATCAGTTTTCATTAATAAGATGCATTGTGCATTAGTTTCATGACAAACACATTCTCAGTAGCTTTTGAAAATGGAAAGGTACAACTGTAGGTATTTGCATCCACATTATGGATGAATTTCATGCTATTTTAATAAAACAAAGCCAAATGTAGTCAATATACTGTAAACGGTAAAGGACTATTTTTTTTTTGCACACACACTGTAATGTTGTTAATGTTTGGCCAATGTTGGATTTACCTTCCAATTCCAAGTTGTGCTTTGTGTTAATAAATTATTCCTATTTTGTCATTCAATCAATGGCAGAAGAATAGTGACGGATTCTCTAGGGCTCTCGAGCGAGAGGTCAGGGCGAGGTTAGCAGAGATTTGCAGCGAATGACTCGGCACAAAAGAGAGAAGTAAATCCCATTTCCCGGAGTGGGAGCTTTTTTTTGTTCAGTTTGTACAAACCACGTTTGTTCATGTTGTGTTGCTGCATGATTTTTGCATGATTTTCACATCACTAAATCTAAAAATTAGGTTGTTCTCCGATATGTGTTTGGTCTGTATGGGAGTGAAAACCATTTAGGAGAGACTGCAAATAATATCTCTTCAAAGCAACAGAGACACCAGCTTTAGTGTATGATGCTCCCTCACCTATAGACAGACATGCATGTGCAAATGATATCGATTCTGAGCCATTCTGGAGACGAAAATCTAATAAAATTCATTGAAAATGGAGCTTGTCGATCATTTTAGCTTATTAAAATATATTGCATATGCAGAACCTAAATGTGATTGTATGGGAATGAAGACTGTTATGATGAAACCAATAAAGCAGACTTTTTACCATGTGTCTTGGAAGAATTGCATCAGCCATTTCATTGCGAGATTGTGAGTGTGTATAAGAGCCCTGGAGTCTCGTGCACAGTCAATGTGCTAATGCACATTCCCCACTAACTTCTGTTAAGAGCCCTAATGGAGCGAGTCTGGGGTTGGGTTTGGTTTGTGGCACATTCAAAATGTTTAAATCAGGCACATCCCCTTAACAAAACAGAGTCAGTAAACAACAGCTAATTTGAATAGATCCTGTATGAAAGCACAAAACCAGATACAGGCTATGAATATCTGAAAAAAACTTCATAAAGAGTGGCAAAATAACATCGAAACAAGTCTCAAGTGCTATTGTGGTTTTTCCACCAACAAGTGCATCTGGAAAGCAGCAATTTAATTCCCACACCATAGATCCAAATAATGATTACAGGGCTGTGTTGTCTTCAAGTGAACCTTCTATTGATCAGACTCGCTCCTCAACGTAAATCCTCTAGGAAATGAGTCTCTGTCTCAGCAGGGCTTAAAGAAGATCTGCAAAATAGTTTCTCGTTGATAAAGTGAAATTTCATCCAAAGTATTCAGCTGCAGTACTTCATCATACTTCTCAAGACTAGCCATGCCATTTTGAGCATGGACTAAGCAAAGCCTCTATTGAAGCGATCAGTCATCTGTCCCAAAAGAGCCGCATGTGTGAGGAAAGAGGCGTTTAATCGATATCCATCAGACTTCCACAAACCATCTCTTGTGCTCGGCGACAGGAGACATCAATGATGTGATTCAGACAGCCAAAAAGGCTAATAACATCATAAGGCAAGTCCAAAATATTCAAGGTGTACAACTACTACCAACCTGCAAAACAGATGAGCTGAAGCGTTGGCCTCTTCCTGTCATTGAGGAGGAAAGAGGCTTGATTTAATTAGAGCGGTCTTGCTCCAGTACTAATTACCAAACCCACACATCCCACTTGAATTTCCAAAGAGCACTTTCTTTCATGTGAAGGAGTCAATTTAATTCCAAACAAACACACACAGGCACTTAAGAACGATGTTTCTTCTGCCAGCATCAGCATTGTTTTAATAATGCACAAAATAAGACTGCTATATTACAAAGCTTTGAACATGAGTCGTTTTACTCCACAGTCAAAATCAGAAGAATGAAATTTGGATGATTTTATTAACCATAAATAAGCCATTTGCTCCTTTTAATACATGCAAAATATTTATTATTTCGTTTTTGGGGTGCAATATGAGCTGGACATGTTTTTGTGAAATTCAGAAGTCAGACAAAATCACTCACAGCAAATCCACAGAAGTTTTCTTAATCAAGACATTTGAATAATTAATTCGCAAGCAGATATACTTCGCTAATTTCTCCTCACTAAAGGACCCGCTGAGGCAAATCAAAAGCGTGATGGCTCAGTCTTTGTAATTTGGCCAAGTGCAATTTCTGAGAACCCTCTTAAGGCTCTCTTGAAATCAGTTTTCCTTCCGCAATTGAAAATGAAATGTGATTTTAGGACCACTTCCAGCGGCTGCTGGGGGCAGTGAGGCAGAGAGATGGAATCTGAGGACCTTGAAGTTCATGATGAACATTGGACTATTTCTTTAAGTAGTCCCAATGTCTTATGTGTTTTATTAAGTTATATACAAAAGCAGCACTGAAACAACTCATACATATACATGCTGCATATAGCAATTTGCATACAAATTAGAATTTGCCATTAGCAACTTAGATTATGTATAAAATATATAGAAAAAAAAAAAGAAATCCAACATTTCTTTCAATCCAAAATCCCTAATTTTCCATCTTGGATTGATATTTTTCTTGTCAGTTTTCTCTTACCTGCAAACTGATCTCCTTGTAGCGAAATTGGAAATAAATGTAAACATACCTGATTCGTGTAAATTCGATTCCGAGGGGTTTCTCACATGCTGCGTAATAAAGCCAGTGCTGTGTTGTGTACGAAGTAACCAGTTTTTTTTTGTTGTTGTTGTTGTTGTTGTTGTTTTTGCTTTTCCATAAGCGCCACCTGCTGGAAGGGAGTGGATTTGCATTTTCATTCAGTCCGTCCTAAATCCAGTTGAATATAACACGATCATATATTAGACTGAAATGTGGGATACATAAATTTTTTAAAACTGTATTATTTGAATTTTACAGTAATTTACTACAGTTTGGGTTGCTAAACACTGGTGGTGTTTTGTAAGATCAGGCGCTGCAATTTGTAACTTCCAGTAATTGGCTTCCAATTATTTTTAAGAGTCCGTTATGCTGCTTGATTTTGCAAACTGGTAAATGTTAGTGTTATTTTAACTCATTATCACAACACACTAATTTGTAGTGAAAATAGTTCTGCTGAAAATAGTTCACTTTGTCATTTTTCTAGGTTTTCTTTCCTTTAGTTATTTAGCGGCTAATGAATCGGAAGTCTTACAAATTCAAATAAAACTGCTTAATTCTGATGCAATGTAAGACAGAAGACAAAATCACTGCTTTGGAGTTAGGTATCTGCTTTCTGACTGTCCACGCCTATGGTGAGATAACAAACTCACTAGGTTTTGTAAGGCTTAAACATGTTCATCACCAAAAACTGTATAAAGGTTGGATGCTCAGGGTGTTATTTAAGTCAGGATTACTCTTCTTGGTCTGACTGTCTTCACTCTCTGCTTCAAGCTAGTTTTAAACTCATGACCCTTTGAAATAAAGGTGAGTATGTGAGCTGCTGAGCAATAAACCCAGAGAACCAGAGAACAAATCACTGCTGCACTGCACTTTCTCTGTAACATTTGGTAAACTATGAAAAGGCTGAAGTTGCCTTGTAGGTAAAAAAAAAACAAACACCTGATTTGTGTGCATTTTTTCTCCTAAGGTATTTTAGGAGAAACATCTGAGGCATAAATTACATTTAAGGGAATATAAATTCATTAAGTCTTATGAAAGATCAACCTTGCAGCGATAACTTTTTCCTCTGGGTGCTTTTGGTGTGAAAACACTACTAAAAAAATGTAAACGCAACAGATCTTCCCAGTAAGTTGTGTCTCTAGAGCAAAATGTAGAACACAAGCTCTGTGATGATCGTCTGTCTTTTTAATTATTGCTTCATTCTGAAACACCTGGTGACTGTTTTCCACACAGTCCCCAGATTCATAAATCTAAAGCAAATCAAGGTGAAGTGACAATGTGGGCTCTGTTAATTGATCAAGAGTTGACGTGAGAATTATTTAGCATGCAAATGCACACCGAGAATGTGTTTGAAAAGAGGAGTGATGCTTTTTCTTCTCCGTTTCTGGTGTTGTCGAAGCTTAAGGGACGATTCTGCAGTGCAGATTATCAGTGCACATAAATAATACATGAGGCAATGTGTGGCACTGATATTTTATTAAAATATCCCCAGCCTTACTGATCCATGAGCCACATGCATGTGATGAGACAACAGCCAGAGCTCCGACAAACACACGGCACACAAACACTTGAAACACACGCACACAATTAAAGGGAGACAGTGAAGGATGGCTGCATGTGAATATTGGCTGATAATGGCAGACGAGCGATGCAGTAGGCAGGTATATGTGTCCCCTGCGGCTATATGCTGTGATGTTCATTTCTCACAGACAAACAGAAAGCAGATGCTAAGAGCTTGAGATACCCAACAGATGCCACATTTCAGCTCTCACAAACTGGGTTATTTGTGTGGAGCTTTTGTAATATTAGGTTAGAAGAAAACAATTATGTTAAACCATTATATTGTGTATGATTATACTGGGAGGATCTGTGAGAAGAAAACAGGAGAAAGATAGAATGTTCTAAATGGTCGCTAGGGCATTTCTAAGTGGTTGCTAAGCGGTTACTATGGTGATATGGGTAGTGTCTAGACATAGGGCATTGCTAGGCGGTATGGAGGTTGTTTTCTTTGGTTGCTATGTTACCTGGCATTGCTTGGTTGGTTCTAGGAAGTTTTGGTGATTGTTATGAGGTTTTGGTGGTTTCTAGGGTGTTGCTTGGCAGGTGGCTTTGCTAGGTAGGAGGTTCTGTTGTTGCTAAGTGGTTGTTTTGATGTTTTGTGTTGTTGCTAGGATGTTTCTAAATGATTTGGCATTGTTAGGTTGTTGTTAGGGTGTTGATAGGTGGTTGTTATAAGGTTTAGTGTGGTTCCTAGGGTGTTGCTAGGCAGTTGGCATTGCTAGGTGGTTGCTAGGTAGGGTGCTTTTGATGGTTGCTATGAGGTATTGAATGGTTTCTAGGATATTTTCTAAGTGGCTGGTATTGCTAGGCCATGTTTAGGTTGTTTTGATGTTTGCTAGGGTGTTCATAGGTTGTTGTTATGAGGTTTGAAGTTGTTTCTAGTTGGCATTGCTAGGTGGTCGAGTGGGTGTTTTGAATGGTTGCTAAGTCGTTGTTATGGTGTTTTGGATAGATTCTAGGATGTTTCCAGTTGGTTGGACATTGCTTGGCTGGTTCTAGGGGGTTTTGGTGGTAGTTTTGATGTTTTGTGTGGTTGCTAGGGTGTTTCTAAATGATTTGTCTTTGTCATTCTTGTTGTTAGGGTGTTCTGGTGGTTGCTACGGTGTTAATAGGTAGTTGTTATGTGGTGTTATGTGGGTTTCTAGGGTGTTGCTAGGCAGTTGGCATTGCTAGGTGATTTCTAGGGTGCTTTTGATGGTTGCTATGATGTTTTGCATGGTTTCTTGGCTGGTATTGCAAGGCAATTTTTGGGGGGTTTTGATGTTTGCTAGGGTATTCATAGGTAGTTATTATGAGGTTTGTTTTTTTTCTAGGGTGTTGCTAGGCGATTGCCATTCCTAGGTGGTTGCCTGGGTGTTTTGGATGGTTGCTAAGAGGTTGTTATGATGGTTTGGATGGATTCTAGGATGTGTCTAGTTGGTTGGACATTGCTTAGTGGTTTCTAGGGTGTTGCTACCCAGCTAACAATTTTATGTTATAAAAACGTTCCCATAACATTACCATTAAGTTATAACGTTCAAAACGTCCAGTTTTTTAGACGTTGTATTGACGTTCTTGTTTGGTTATGAGAATGTTATTCAAAACATTTTTAGAACATTTATTCATTGTAGATAACGTTAAGGAAACGTTCTACTAATGTGATGCAAGAACGTTTTTTGATAACTTTGAGAGAACCTTTAGAAAACGTTAGCCAAAGTTACGAGAACGTTCCCTGTTTGCTGGGTAGGTGGTTGTAATGCTGCTTTTGGATGGTTTCTATTTTGTTGTGCATTGTTATGTGTTTATATGATGGTTGCAAGGGTGTTGCTAGGTAGTTATTATATTCTGGGTGATGCTGCTGTTACTAATGTGTTTTGGAAGACTGGGCATTGTAGGGTTAACTCCAGGCTGTTTTGGGTGTTGTAAGGTGGTTGTTGTGTTTTAAGTGATTGCCAATACGTTGCTAGCCAGTTGAACATTGCTGGATGGTTGCTAGGATGTTGCTAGGAATCAGTCATGTCTGTAGAACAAACGATGTCATGTGAGTTATGAATATTGAAGATTTTCTTAAATCCCTAACCCAAGATATTATAATAAGAAGTGTGATGCATTTGCAAGCACCAAACACATAGTTTAAAACTTATAAGCATATATATGTAATATATTATATATCTATTAAAGTATTCCCTGATATATTCTAGCTTTAAGGATTTACTGTTCTGTCAAAATTTTTCTTGTAGCTTACGCACAGCACATGTCTGTTGCCTTTGATCGTGCCTTTGAGAATCACCCCTTCAGTTTGTATTCAGTAATTATCCCACACACCATCTGCCGTAGAACATATGACAAGGTGTTGGGAATATCTTGGCCAAACCAGGAGTCTACAGTGGAGAAACATTTACACATTCCAGAGAGCGGCTATTTTTAGACCGATCCTCCCCCTGGGGAAGCTTGTAGGGCTTCTGCTCTGTAGGTCGGGTATGATTAGAATTGAATGAGCAGCCCACATGAGACCACACACAAATACAAACACTCACACATACACATGTGCTTCTGTGGGTTCCTTCATTATGCCATTCCAAAGTATAAGGTTGTTAAATCAATAGTTCACCCAAAAAAAAAAAAAAAAAAAAATTCATTATTTATTTACTGCCCACATTTTCCAAAACTCAAAAACGAGTTAGTTCTGTTGAACAAAAAGAAGATATTTAGAAGAGCGTTGGTAGTGCTGTCAAATAATTAGTCGTGTTTATTTGCATCCAAAGTAAAAGTTTTTCTTTAGATAATATATAGTTGTATACACTGTGTATATTTATTATGTATATATAAATACAAACAAATGCATGTATATATTTAAGAAAAATATGTTTATATATTGAATATATTTATGTTGGATGTGATTAATTGTTTGACAAAAAAATATATATATATAATTGGTACTATGGAACTACATGTTTGGTAACCATCCATCTTCTTTAGTTTTCAACAGCTTAAAGAAGTTCCTAATGGTTTGGACAAAGGATGAGTAAATTAGGACTTTTTTAAATTTATATATTTATTTTTTTTAAAGATTTGTAAATATTTGTAAAAGAAATCTCTTCTGCTCACCAATGCAGCATTTATTTGCAGAATAGATGTACAAAAAATACAATAAAAATGTCAAATAAAAATACAGTAAACTTGTGAAATATTACCATAATTGAAAATAACTGTGTTTATGAAAATATATTTTAAAATGTAACTTTTAGCAGTGATCAAAGCTGAATATTCAGCATCATTACCCCCAATCTTCAGTGAGCCTTCATAAATCATTGTAATATTTTAAATATTTCTGATTATTATCAATGTTGAAATCGCTTTGTGTTTTTGCGGAAGCTGGTAAATTTAGTTTTGAAGTATTCCTTCATAAACTAAATCAATAAAAGTACATTAGAATAAGCACCACTGATTATGTTTATCTCAATGCATTAAATTCTATTCAAGCTAACCAGATGAAAAAGTATATCAGCAGCAAAAGCCACAGCTTTACTGAATCCTAATAGTCCTCTAAACCCCAGATTTGCCAGACCAGAGCATATGCGCTCTGATTTTGTGTTTCCTGCCCTATGGCTGTGTGTGAGTCACTGGCATTAAGCCTGGCATCTCGGCAGGAGCTGGACGGCGGGTACCAGTGTGCACCGGACCATTCCTGTCAACACCCGCCCACATATCCATCACGCCACAACAACGGCTTGTAGATCACGGGTCGAGCTGCTTACAACGTGTGTGTGCCAGTGCCTCTGAGAAATGGATGTGCTGTGATGTTTTGTAAAATCCTTGAATTAACAGGGATATTATTTGAGCCCTAATCAAGAATACTGTGAAATCTGACATATTATGTTCTTTCTCAGCATTATTCTAAAGAATGTGATTATTGCCTTGGGATCAGAAAAGAAAGACAAAGAAGCGTGAATGAATAGTGCTGGTTAATGTGATCATCCAGCAGGTGGGATTTTGTTGAGTTCTGTTAAATCCTGTTTGTTGTGTCCGATTAGACAAACATCATTTTGTAATTCACCAGCTGTGAATTTAAACGCTTTTCTTTGTTTATCATCAGTCAGTTTATTAAGTGTTCTCTGCGGGTTGGATCATTACTCGTAATATTGCAATCCGTGTTGTGCATGTGCCTCGAGTCGTCACGTGTTGGAACAATCTCGGATAATACTCCGAGTACTTTATTTTGGTAAACGCCCCTTCCTCCATAAACTCTACATTATATCCCTGCACTATTAAAACGCTGCTGCTGCTGTCAGGAAAGTCTTGTGTCAACATTATGACAGTGTTGTGATCTGTAGTCAGCACTGTCATTATATTAACCCATGTATTATACATATCGGCCTGTTGTTCTGCTTTTGTACCACAGATGTCTCTTGCAGATATGCAAATAAGAGCCCACCCAAACACTGACTGCTGAGTAATAGAGACGTGTTAGCATAGCCCTTTAAAGATAGTTTGCCAAAAGATTAAATCTCTGATGCTAAAACTATAGTTTGTGTAGGATGTTATTGTAAGTAAGCAGTTGTAAGTTTATATAATTGATAATTTTGACTTTTTAATCTCACAATTCGGCCAATTCTGTATTATTAAAAACATCAGAATTGCAATAAATAAAGTCAGAATTGTTAAATATGAATTGCAAACTCCTAACACCAAAATTATATAAATGTACAATTACTTACTGAGAATAACACCACCTCACATTTGAATTATTTATCTATAACGTGGTCATTATATACCATGTGAGTTTTAAAAAAACAAAGAAACAAGCAAAAAAAAGGATAAAATCACACCATGAAAAATCTTGTGATTTTTAGTACAAGAACACCTTTGGTCTGGAAGTCTTTGCAATAGTGAATGCTCAAATAAACAAAAATGCATCTCTTAAAGGTGAATTCAACATTTTGCTGTTGTTTTTTAACCCTAAGAAGAACAACGTAAAACAGAACCCCAGTAAGGCATGGTTATTTACTGCATTTTTATAATTTTATGCGTACAGGAAAGAGCTATTTGCTGAGCTAGCCTGAAACTCCATCTCTGTGGAGGAGCTGGCGTTACACTCCCTCAAATTCAGTTTAATTCCATTTGTTGCTGGGAAGCGGGCGTTTTCCTGTATATATTATTATTATCCTTGATGGACGTCATTAACAATAACATGTGGTGTACAGTTTCTCATCATACAATGCTGCACAGCTGGTCTCCATCTGCAAGCTCATTTCGAGCCGGAGCTTTCTCCTCCCACAATCACACATAACATTTATAGTAATGACAGCAAGGGTAAGCGTGTGTTAACATGTTTATATTTATCAAACGGAAATATAGCTGGCATTGTAATGCACCACCTCTCGTACGTGTTGCTATATTAGGCCTACTCGCAAATGTGTTTCCGTCTTGACTAAAGCGTCTTTCAGATCGTGTAATGTGCATTCTAGAAAAACACCAGTCATGTTGCAAATATAACAATGAGGAGGTCGAAATGATCATGATGCAATCCATGAGCAAGAGCAGCTGCTGCAGTGCCACCGTAATCAGTTTTTCTATGAAATACATGGAGCATATCCTACGGCCGCCTATAATAGAACATCATATGCGCAACTAAAGAAATAAACATGCTTCCTTATGCAGCCGAATGTCTCTTTCATCTCTGCCTGCAGGCGAAAACAGACGGATCCCAGAGAGACAAGCCGGAAAGCTGCCACACTGCCAGGTACAATAGTGTGGAGGGGATTAATGACTGCAAGATGCTCCCTGAGGACCAGTTTATTGCTCAGGTTGCTCTTCATGACTCTGGAGTTCTCAGTTAGGGTTTATTTAAGTATCAGCTCGATCTGAGATATTTCTCCTAAAACCATTTGGTCTTTGGGTGAGAAATATTTGAGATAAATGAAAGCTAGCTATATTCTCTATTTGCACTCTGGAGGAACAATTGAGATGTTAAAGAAGTCTCACTGATTTTTTTTATTCTGAATTAGTTTTTTACTCGTCTGGATCAACAGTCAGACTAACAGGGAATGTTCTCAGAATGTTTCCTCCAATAATGTTGATAAAACATTTTGTTCATTAAAGTCTCTTTCCATCGGAAAAGTAGAAATCAACTGCCTCACAAGTGTTTCATAAATGAAAATGTCATTTTTGGGTGAACTATCCCTTTAATAGGAGATTTGTTCAAAGTTATCTGGTCTTTGATCATTTTCTCAAAACATTCAAACAAAAAAATGATTGATTTAATGTTATAGTTGGATGTTTGTCATTTTTTGAATGTTACCAATTGTTACAGAATTTTCAGAGAACATTCAAAAGTAACATTTCAATGATGTTAAATGTTAGAATGGAATCTTAGAATGTTAAAAATGGAATGTTAGACGGTTTACCATTAAAACACACACACACACACACACACAAACATAGTAATAAAATTGGACAGAAATAATGTTCATAACTTAATGGAATTATTATATTTTTGTTTGCCTGGAGATGAGCTCACTTGTTTATACTGCAGCACCACCTTCCATCACTCAATCCCTCGGAAATGAAAGGTGATTGTGTGGTCAATGTAATCAATGTTCTCATCCAGCAGAAACAGCAGGCCATGAATTATAAGAGGACAGCGGACGTGTCGGCAAACATGTCTGTCTGAGAATGAGAGAAAAATAGAATAATAGAACATTGCAGTGTTTTAAGAGTTATGGTTGCTTTAATATTAAGGTTCATTCAGAGCACAGAAAAGCCTTCTTAAAGAGACAGTTCACCCAAAGGTGAAAATTCTGTCATTGTTAACTCACCCTCATGCCAGTTCAAACCTGTATGTTTCTGCTGAACACAAGGGAAGATACTTTACAGAATGTGATATTGAGGCAGCTATTGACTTCATAGTATGAAAAAATAAATACGATGGCAGTCAGTGGCTACTGTCAACTATTTGGTGAACAAAATTATTCAGCATGTCTTTTTTGTGTTTCATTTATCGGCTATTTTTTGTGTGAATAATCCATTCCTTTAACAAAATTAATGTCGTTTTCATCGTTACACATTCCAACCAATCACGTGAGTCTGGAGGCGGAGTTTGTCCAGCCACTGGAAAAAGAAAGTGTTGGAGAAACCTGGTTGAAAACTAGCATGATTTTTGCATTTGTTTGATTGAGAATTTATATATTTCGAGAATGTGTTTGAAGAATTTCTATGAATAATCATCTAACAAAACATGGCATCAATGAAAAGTTCAGACTGGTTGCAGGAATCTTTATTAAATCTATTTTTACATTTACATTTATTCATTTAGCTGACTCTTTTTCCCCCCAAAGTGATGTAGAATAGAGGGACAAATCAACTAATCACAGAACATTTTAACATGAAACACTCAATTCTTTTTTTTTATTTTAATCTGCATTTCCTCTCTATTTCAATTTGTGCCTTCACTCTCAGAAATAAAGGTACAAAAGCTGTCACTGGGGAGGTACCTTTTCAAAAGGTCCATGTTTCTACCTAAATTGTCCACTTTTGGTACCTTAAAGGTACATATAAGTACTTAAAGTGTACATATTTGAACCTAATAGGTACAAAAGTGCACCTTTTGAAGAGGTACCACCCCATTTTGTACCTTTTTTTTGAAAGCGTTTAAATAATTTCCCCCTCTTTTCTAAGCACGTTGAACAAACATGTTTTTGAATTGCCTTAATTACACATGTATTACATTCTTTCTTTTTTTTAAAGTTGTATTTTTGGTATGTTGTTTCCCAACTTATTTTTTTCCTCAATTTTAGAGATTTGTTTCATGATTAAAAAGCATAAGCATTCAGCGATCACAGATGTGCTTCTGTAGAGGAGCTTTGAAATCTCTTGTGGTAGATCAGTAGATTCATTTCTCTTAAATCTTTTCAGTATCTGTATTTCCTCCCTGTGGTGCGGTAATATAAATTTTCCTCTTTTGATCTCTATATCTTCTGTGGTTTTGTTTTTTCTTATTAGTTTGGGCCTCTATTCGGGCTCTCCACACAACATCCACTCCTTAACAGTTTATTTTTTTCCAGCAGGTTCTTCTGCGTTTTTTTTTTCTTCTTCAGATTTCATAAGCCTGATTGTGAAATTCACAATTTCATTTGATAATTATTTAGTGAAAGAACCGAACAGTCCAGTAAAGCCATGAGTGTTTGTTGTAGATCTCGGTCTGTTGGTTTACCCACATTAGGCCACTTAATTAGCTTATACAACAAATCTGCTTTGGTCAACCAGCTTCACAAAAATCATGCTGACCGACCCACTTTACCAGTTAAGACCTGCTAGTAAACCACCAGATAAGCTGGTTTGAACCGGCATGGAAATTTATGCTGATAAAAGCGGGTTTTTCAGCAGTACATTGAACCTTTTATGTACATTTAGACTGGATCCTTGCAGAAACCTCTAATATAGTAGTAATTAACCCGATGGCTGTTTTGTAATTACTGATATGCGAGCAACAAACAAAGTCACGGTAGTCCTGTTTTAACTTGATGAGCTTGAGAAAGGCGTGTGTCTCTGTGTGCTGCATCAACACACCCCATTTTTACTGTCTGTTCATTCATGGCGTTTAATCAATCATCACTAGCGCTCTTGGTGCGGCGATCACCAGATAAAACAGTTCAGTGCAAAAAAGCCCACAGATGCACATTGCACCAGAAGACAGGAAGACATCTCCTAGCAACCACCCAGAACACCCTAGCAACAGCATGCAATAATGAATCTTGCACATCCATGCAAGCAAATGCATGCAAAAACCAACTGTTAGTGAAGTCATGCAACAGCATCATGCATCATCTGGCTTATCAAACTAAAAGCTTTTCAGTGCCCAGAAAGAGTCAATCTAGCAGTGCACAGAAATCCTGCTGATTGCAGATTAAGCCAAATATCTGACAGCCCCCTCCTCGCTTTATACTGCACTGCAGTGGCGATCGAGTGGAGGGCGTTAGTGCTCGTCGATGGACCGGTGCAGCGAGATCTGCGCTCCCCGGGGAGCCGTTTGCAGACAGAAGTGTAGTGCACGCTAGCTGTGATGTACGAGCCAATAAAAGCAGCAACAGCCCCACCGGATCATCGGTCAGGAGCTAATGGAGCCGCAGTCGCTCCAATCAGAAGCCTTCTCCAGAGCTCTTGACTGCGCTGGCATCTAGTGGATCACACTTGTAGGAAAGCTTCTGGGTCGTCTTAAATTTTTTTTTTATTAGTATTGGCTTTTTCTCAATCAGCAAACCACACCACAATAATGCTGAAATATAATCTGAATATTATTGAAATAAATGCAAATGAAAGGAAGGCCTGAGGTTTGACATTTGACATTGATATTTTTTATAACTATAGATAGATAGATGTAAACAGCTCTTTTTTAGCACTTCAAAACAATTTTTACCATGGTACCATGTCCAATAATTATGGTAATACTATGGTGCTTAATTGGTGGTTGGCAGAGAAAGGAAAATGTCTTTGTGGAATCAGCAGTTGTTAATTTGAACAATTATTCTAGATAGATTATCTTTATAGATGTTAAAGAAAATATTAGATGAAAAACTTGAAGGAAAATTGTTGCTTTCAGAACTACCTAATATCTAGTCCTAAAATTGAATCACAACTAAAATAAAAATAAATCCATGCTTAATAGAAACAACAACAACAACAAAACAAGAACAATGACAAAGCAACATAACAAAAAGATGAAAAATTTAAAAGAAAGAAAAACACTAATAGAAAATATGAAATACTTACAAGTACATAAATAATATAAAATAATACCAGAAATCGTGTGTACATGTGTTTAAAAGACTACTTCACAGCAGATTTGGCATGTAAGACATTATATGACAACATTGAACAACATTAGTCTTAAATATCGAGTATGGCTTGCTACTCATGCAGTGATCGGTGCAGTGGTATAAAAAAGCAACATCACTTTCTAGGAAAGAAATGAACCACGGCTTTTTATTCAATTTTTCTTTTTCTGTTTTTTTTTTTGAATTGATATGGTTTTGACTGAATTATACAGACACTATATCTGGTTCTGAAATGGTAAACCTCAGCTCAAAAGATTAACAGCTTAGAATAAGGCCTGACACGTCAAGGTCTGTCTGTCAGGCCATCATCATCTAATGTAAAACACACTGGCCCTGATTCATGAAAAACACTGAAAATCCTGACTGTACGAAAAATACATCAACAGAATTTCCATTTTTATCTCACACACTTCACTAATAAACAGCGTAAGCGTCTATTTAGCTGACATGAAAGATGTTACTGACTGATTGTGAAGGACTCTGTCAGCATGTTAAGCAGTTACATCAAGCGTGCATGGAAAATGTTAATTCAAGTCATGGAAAATTTTATTGCTCATATATTATCTTTTTTACAGCTCATACATCCCACTGAAGTATCAACAGTGTCTGAGATGTTTCTCTTAAAATTCCTTTGCGGAAAGACTCTTTATTTATGTTTACTTTCCTCACTCATGCTTACTTTATTCTCTTTATTCTGCTGCCTAGAAGAAACAGCTAAGAATTAATAGCTCGCCCAAAAATGTACATTTGTTCAAACTGTTCTCACCATCAGGCCATCCAAGATTTAGATGAGTTTGGAGAAATGTGGCATTGCATCAGTGACTCAGCAATGGATGCTCTGCAGTGAATGTGTGCCGTCAGAATGAGAGCTGAAAAAACATCACAATAATCCTCACTAGTCCAGTCCATCACTTAACATCTGCAGAAGACAAAAGCTGCATGTATGTAATAGACAAATCCATTAATATTTATTTTATTTTACCTTAAACCATCACTTCCAGCCAAACTATGAGTCCATATTCCATCATACTACGTCCTCCAGTTGGTCTGGTCTGAATCAGGACAAATCAAACACAGTTTACAAGCTGGATGTATTTTGAAGTGAGATTTCACTGGAAGAAGCGTTATTATGATTTATTTCAGCTGAGAGCAACAGCTTTAATGTAAAAAATGTCATAATGATGGAATTATTTCTTATAAACACAGAGCTTTTGTCTTTTCAAGACATTAATTGATGGACTGGAGTGCTGTGGATTATTGTGATGTTTTATCAGCTGTTTGGACTCTCATTCTGACGGCACCCATTCACATCCATTGCTAAGACACTGATACAGTGCTCAAATATTCCTTTAAAGCGATCTCACTAGTGATTTTCTCTTCCTATGAGAAGGAATACTCTTCATTTCGAACTCATTTTTGGTAGTTGTGTAACAGCTGTGGGTTCGTGGATCTTCAGGGTGGAGTGTGAAGTGCGTGTCATAATTCACACTGTCCTGAAAACTCAGTCTAGCTGAAACGGTATCGCAAATAAACTCTGAATCATAACCTTCAAAACAATTACTTTACTATTAAATCATCCTCAAATGGTTATAAAAGCATCACTTAAAGTAGATTTTTAGATTCACTGTTCCTAAAAATAAGCAATACATGAATAGCTGTTTTCAGTGACCTTGTCAAAAAGCTTTAGCTTTGTCCTTTATCCCTTGTGTCCGTACTTCTCTGTTTGCGTGCTGCTGTGGTTGACCTCTGACCTCTGACTCTGTCTCACATGGCTGTGAACAATGGAATAGTTCTTAGAGATTTTGAAACATTCAGTTACTCAAGCTTTTCCCACGTGAGCAGCAGGAGAGGCTGTAATGTACATTTATCTGACGGGAACATGAGTCAGGGACATGATTACATTACAGAGAGCCCAGTTTAAATGAGGAACCCAGCTGTGTTCTTTTTTTTTACACTGATTTAAAGGATTAGTTCTGATAAAAATGAAAATTCTGTCATTTATTTACTCGCCTGCATGTTAGTTCAAACCCATATGCTGCTGTTTCTTTCCATGGAACAACAAAAACATGGAAGAACTGTCACAGCTTTTTCCACCAGCAGAAGTTCATTGACATCTGACAAGCTGCAAAAAGGACACAATCATAATTTTCCATTCAGTTTTCCAGGTTTTTTCTTTGACAACGTCTTTGAAAATAAGAAGCAAATTAAGAAATTGAGAATAAAAATAAAATAATATAAATGAAAATAAGATATATTTATTGCTGTTCAATTTATACTTATTCAGCAGCATTAAACTGATAAAAAGTGACAGTGAAAACATTATTAATGTTGCATAAGATTTCAGTTTAAATTTTATTTCAAACCTTCTATTCATTAAAAAATCCTGAAAAATAAAATGCATGACTATA
>JAUMHE010000042.1:18733114-18785207 GCA_032359235.1 Enteromius mattozi
GGTGTAGGGTAGGTGTAGGGCAATACCACATACAGTCTGTACAGTATAAACACCATTACACCTATGGAGAGTCCCCACAAGTATAGCAAAACAAACATGAGTGAGTGTGTGTGTGTACAGTCGCAGACAGAGTACAGATGACTTTAATGTACCGTTCTCTCACCTTTATCTCGTGTTGTTTTTGTTGTTCAGTGTTGAAAAGCTCCTCTCTGAATAACGTTCCAGCGTTCGCACGCTCTTCCCTGAGTTTTCCGCCCAGAACCGCCTTTCTACCGTCCAGATCGCCTTCGTGTCCGTCGCTGTGTGAAAATAAAGCTCTCTTCTTGGGACTGTTGTAGGTGTTCTCGATGTTGGCGAACGGATTTCTGCGCTTCCCGCCGCCGCTCGTCCGTCCCGGTGCGTTCACCTGGGGCCCCGGTGAGAACGGACGAACCCCGTCCACCGTCTTCCGCTCCGGGCCTTCGCTCCGCGCGCGCTTCCGTCTCATCCGCAGAACATCGGACGGTTTTTTAAAGCTGGGAGAGTAGCAGCCCAACTCCGCCATCCTGAACGGTCCAGTCGAGTGTTGTACTGTGAAGCGGGAACTGGCTCTTGTTTTGTTTGGAACGCAACTCTCAAAATTTCGCGCGTAGCGGAATTGCGTCAGCGCACTGCGTGATGACGCAAACAAGCACGTTGAGGTACTAGCGAAACACCCGCCAAATGTAAAGTCTCTACTATTTCATATTTATTTCTGACAGTAAGACAATAAAGAACGTAAAATATTCATACATTGTCTTACAAATATATATTTGTCATAAAATACTCAATGTATTCCGGTAGATGACCTACAGCGTATAAATTCATGATCTTAGCTGAAGCAGTTTACAAATGTAAAGTCACTGCTGTTCCATATTTGTTCTACATTTTAATATTAAATATATACTTACAACATAATTAGTTTTGCATGTACATTGTCCAGAAATATTTTTTAGGTCTAAGACTGTAGATTTTGTCGACTAAAATAATTTAACTTTGCTAATATTTAATGATTAATTGTGACTAATCGCGTCCAAAATAAAACTATTTTAATTTTGTTGTGTAATATATGTGTATGTACGGTTTATATTTATTATGTATATATAAATATACACACTTACAGAATATATATTATATTTTATATATATTTTATAAATATGTATACGTATTTACATGTATATATTTATATTTATATTAAAAATTATAAATCTTTTAAATGTATTTAATATATAAATGTAGCATTTTTTTAAAAATATATACATGCATGTGTGTGTACAGCACTAAATATAATATAATATGTTTATTTATTTAACCAGTAGAGATTTAATGTATTTATTTATTTATTTATTTTTAATGCTAGCAAGCAAAACTTCCTCTGTCACCCCTGTCTTTCAATATGTCAGCATTTAGATTAATGACAGAATGTCACGATTAATTGCCTGCTATTCATCATTAGCATTAGTGATTAATGAGGATGCAGGTGTCAGGAGCTGAATATTGTGGGTATGGATGATTTGTGGGAGGTTCTGGCTCTTCAGATCGATCCCGATGACACCCGTGATGGATGACCACCTGACCCCGAGCTAAATTTGGGCATTTTTATAATAATATAGAGATTAGATTTGGTTTTTGAAGAATATATTTGCATGGAAACACAAAATTAGCTTTGCAAAAAGAAGAAAGCTTCTATGTATGAGTAAGAACTCATTAGTCATTTCTAATAGGATGATCTGAGCTGGTCTGTATTCATTTTATAGCCCTATATGTAAATAAATACGCATTTTAAAACAAAAATGTAACTTTTTTTGGCATGTATTTTAACTGTTGCAAAGGAACAGTAGGTAAAGATAGTTGATTTTTATTTTTATTTTTTAATTTTTCAACAGTTAATATTTATCATGTTTATTATTATATGTATTATTTACTACTTTATTTTGATTTAATAGCTAAACTTGCTCTAAAGATGGAATGTCCTCAATTTTTTATGCTTTATATGAACTTACTATGTTTCTCTAAATGTGCATGTGGAAAATAAATAAATAAACATTGTAAAATGACTGCTAAAAAGCATAAAGCAACATTTATTATATGGAATCATAATGCACTATGAATATATTTTAAGGCGTAATTCATTCAATTGATGGCATGTACTGTACTATTATAGTGTTTATGCAAAGTAGTTTTGTGATCTAGAGGGTTGTGTATGTTTGGTGGACTTTCTTTCCAAATAATCAAATAGAATCCGCAAAGAAAGCATGAGACAGACTCTGATTTCCAGAAACAGGTCCACTTTACTGCAGATTCAGCGAGTATTTCTCTCTCTGTCAGACAGACAGCCGGCGGTGTGTGTTTGTGGGTGTTTCTGTCATGTTGCTCTCTCGCCCTCAGCTCTTTTTATAAAAGCGATTTGATTTTATAGGCTTTGGCCCGACTCCTAGACCACAATTATAGCCGAGGCCCAGCCGGCAGCGTCCCGGGACAGGGGTCTGCCTTTATTTAGCCTCTCGTCTCCTGCGGGTCTGTGTGTGTTTAATTCTGGACAGAAAGAGGGAAGTACAAATAGAGGGGAAGGAACACTGTAAACGAGAGCGCTTTATCAGTCGTATCTGCGGGCCTGGGGCAGGTCGAGGCTCGTCTCGGTGTAAATTCTTCCTGGGTTGAGAATAGTTCTCAGACGCATGAGCGTTAAACACTGGCACATGCTCACGAGACACAACACAAGTCAAACTTTACTGTCGGTCAAAACCAACAATTATTCAGATAATATACTGTTTTGTTACTAGTGAGTGCAGGACACTAGTTCATCTATGTGAGGGTAGCAAAATAAAGCAAACTGTAACATATTACAGCCAAAAAACACCAAAAATGATTGTGCTGAAGTGTTTTTCTTTAATTGCTAATGTGACCTTTTTCCACCACACACTGAACTAAATGAAGCATTGCTTGGTAACTGGTTGAGCGTAATTGGTATTATGTAATTAGCTAACAGAACTCATCAAGTTATCTGACATTATCAAGATGAATTTGTTCTGGCACGGTTAAATTCTAGTTCTTGTTATTTTCTAAATAAACTGTAATAATGTGAGAAATGTTGAAGGTGTCGGAATAAAGGTAGGTTTGACTGTGGATGTTAAATGAGAATAAATGTAGGAAAGGGCTTGATTTCATCCATCGGGAAATCATTTGAAGTTATCTGGTCGAATGTTTTTAAAGTAGGCTATTTATTGTTCATGGAATGTTCGGTGGAATGTTGTTTAAATGTTACTTTTTGTTTCAGGGAACATTCTAAAAAAGTAACTTTCACATAATGTTTGCAAAGGAATGTTCCTGCAACGTCTGTATAACGTTTTAGAAAGTTTACGAACTGGATGATTTGAAAGTTTAGAGAACGATCAGAAATAACCTTTTTGTAACTTAACAGGAGTTTATATATATATATACCCATCATTGATTAAATGTTTTTTCCCCCTTATCTAGCATTTTTAAATATTCCATGTTCAGAACACATTTAAAAGTATACTGTAAAACATTGGCTGTAGTTATGCAGCTGGTTTGCCAGTAACTTACTGTAGATTTATATTTATCAAATGTGTTGTGAACAGTTTGTTCAAATATAAATGAACATTAAACATAAACAAGTCTTTTAGCTTTACAGAATAAAACTATACAAAACAGCCTCATGCAAAGCATTCTGGGAACCAGAAAGCCTCATCAACCTTTTTCCGTTTTTTTCTTTTTCTTTTTTTGATATTGGTTCCCAGAAATGCTTTGCATGAGGCTGTTATTTTATTTAATATTTTCCTGTAAATATAAAGACTTCTTAATGTTTAATGTTCATTGATCTTTGAACAAACTGTTGCACGTAAATAACATAAATATTCATATAACCAAGATTAAACATATTGCTGTACTTTGCTATTACTCTTACTCTATGTTTCTTATGTTTGTCTTATTTTAACATTTTTACCCACTTTTTATACACAATCAAAGCTGCTGAACCGGTTTTACTGTGTGACAGATAAAAATATTGAACTTTGATTGTGTGGTCAATTGCATTGGTCTCTTTAAGATGAAAAAAGTACTATGGTATTACATGTTTTGGACCAGATAGGTCTGTCATATGAATGTAATAATAATACCATCAGGGTAGATTATTGCAGACACTGAACACAGCACTACTATGAAAGAAACACAGCACACACGATATAGAAATAAGCAGTTTCTTCACAACAAAGTGTTATATTCTCCAAAGAAATGTCGAAAAAGGGACAAAAGGAAAAAACGAAGCTGCATTTCAAAAGGTTTTGCTCGTTTCACAATTGTGGAAGTTGAGAGCCGTGTCGAGTGTCTTTTGCAATCTATTTACACCAAAATCAGGTCCATGATGCTCCCATCTCCCATCCAGCAAACCGTGACATGATCGCATCGGTCAGAAAGCTTGAATACGCTGTAAATCTATCAGAGAGAACGAGCGTGAAAGGCAGTGATCAGACGAAGTCTCGTAAACCTGGAAATGTAAAGAGTCAGAAGTCTGCTGAAGCTCTTAAGAGCGAGTCCAAACTTACTCAGCATCTGTCCACTTATTCACACCATTCCATCGTGAACGGATCGCATTTGGATTCTTCACTGAGGATCAGTTTAAAAAGTATACGACCTGAAACAGACTCTACACAAGTTCAACACAAGCAAGATCAGTTTCATGCATCGTTGCATTCAGAAATGTGTCAGAATACAATGCAAGATATTGTAGAGTAAATAATCTGAGGAACTTAAAGTTAGCCGCCATGTTTATATCATATTCTGAATGGAGTACTACACTCATATTGTTTTGTGATTTTATCTATACTACATGTCTGATAACAATGTTTAAATATATTTCTTATTATCAAATAGCAACAAAACAAACAAGAAGTAATCGTTAGACTACGATGCGCTGTGATTTTTTTTTTTTTAACACCATTTTTTTTTTTTGCATAGCATTATATTTTTGCAAAGGGCTTTTGCATTTTTTGCAGTTACCTGAATGGAATATTACACAGAGTTAAAACTGATATTTATTTATTTATTTTATATTAACTGTCTGACAGCTAAATCAATGTTTATTATTTAAATATTATATTATTTTTGTCAAAAAGCAGTAAAAACATAAAACAACCAGACTGCAATAAAAATAAAATAATGAACAAAATATTGATAGTGCATTTTTTTTACAGCATTGTATTTATGTAAAGCTGTTTTGTATGTTTATATCACCTGATATTAATTATTATTAAACATATTTTAACAAAACCTTTATGAAAATGCATTATGAATTATTTTAATTTATGGCATAAAGCATTAGATTTTTGCAATGATAATTTTCAACTGTTGCCTTTTTGATATGAATTAGTTTATGAAGTATCTGATAATTAAAGCACAATTTATCTAAATATTTAATTATTTAAATATTGAATTATTGTCAGAATAACAAAAGCAGACATATAACAATAAGTAATCATTAGAGTGCAAAAAAACATAAAATGCATTATTAATATTTTATTTTATTTTATTATACCAAAGTCTAGATGAGAGTTGCAAATAAATTTTATTTTTGTTTGGTGGGACTGTTATCCTTACATGCATTCGTTAACACCAAAACGGTGTTTATTTTCTTGCGTCACGTCGTCTAAGCGTTTGAGTTCTTGCGTAGAGTCTGTTTCCAGTCTTGAGGTTTTGTTTGACATGAAACACATCTGGCACTGAAAGTTGTACAGTGATGATGAGACAAACAACAGTAATAATAATAACAATAACAATAATATTAATAATAACAATACAAACTATCCACAACTTAAAAAAAAAACAAATGAGTCTCATGCTGCGCTGTGAAAAACAAAGTCTGTCTGTCGAGTCCAATCAGAATCCCTCGTTCAGCTGCCCTCCTCCTCAGGGCCGGATTTACCTCTTATCTTTACCTCACACTGTAGGCAAAACCCATTTTGAGCCCTCCTTCCCTATTAATATAATATTATCACCCCAGACCATCAGTGGAATCTTGACAGTGTTTTCTATGGGCTCAGTCAGTAATTTCTCATGTTTCCGTCCTGAAATCTCGTGTGTTGAACTAATTTCTTACGCAAATTCCAAAACGTAATTTTAGAGCTTATAACAGAAGCTTGAGCCACCGATATGCAGGTTAATGCAGTTATTAGAGAGAGAGAGATACCTGCATCAGTGCGTCTCTCAGCAGCTATGTTTACTAATAGAGAACCTGTAAGTTTAACTGCTTCAAGAAACTCGCTACCGAGAAATATCACATAGCTTTTCAGCTGCTAAACTATTTTATTCATAAATTCACGGGGTATTGCTGACAAGTCTCTGTTCACTCTCTGTGCATGCCTGTACCGTGACAGCGTCATTTCCGTACAGAAAAAAAGGTAGAAAACATGGAAATAGTTTGTCATTCTTTATCCTGTTATTTGTTATCTATGACCCCGAAGGACAAAAGCAGGCATAATTTGAACAACTTTTCTCACTATTTAGATTTTGTTGCACCCTCAGATTCCAGATTTTAAAATAGCTGTATCTCACCCAAATAATACAAACTACGAAAAGCTTATTTATTCAGCTTTCAGATGATGTATAAATCTCAATTGTAAAAAATGTACGCTTATGACTGGTTTTGTGCTCCAGGGTCACATATTAATTAGCTCAATGTCTTCTGGGGTTTTGGTTCTTTTACAGTTGAATACTGTTGTTTACTGTAGAGGCCCATGCCCTTGTGTAAATCCGGCCCTGCCTCCTCCTATTGGTCAATCTAGCGTCAGTACGGCCTCCAGACGGCCTCCACCGACAGGCTGGTTGGTGAACTGCTGTGGCTTCCCTCGGCCTCCACCAGCACCTCGCTCTGATTGGGCAGCGAGGGGTGCAGGAGGGCGGAGCCTGTGGAGGCATTGGTGCAGGGTGGTAAGATACGGGGGGGCGAGCGCTCTCCTCCTCCTCCTCCTCCGGCTGGCATCATGGAGAACTGGTAGGATCCGGCAGCGCTGCTGTAGTACAGGTGATACGGGGACGAGCCGGGCTGGAAGGGGCCTGCTTGGGCCTGCGAGGAGCCCGCGGGGTACGCCGGGGGTAAGTACGTGTGATAGCGGCCCGCTGGGCTGCTCATGGCCGACATGCCGATGCCGATGGCGCTGGTGACGGGCGTGGGGGTGTACGTGAACGCTCCGGTGGGGTACGGCACACGAGGGTCTGAGAAACGGCCGTCTGGGAGCGAGGGCAGCGATGGGAAGGAACGCTCCAGACCCACGCGAGGGTCCGTGAACGCCGTCAGATCTGGACCTGCGGGAAAACAAAACACACAATGAAATTTAATCTAATGGTGAACCTTTGATTTAGTTTTATGTAATTATTAATTATGTTAATTTATGGCATATACTGTTCTTTTGCATGTTTACATCAGCTACCTGAATGAAATACTAATTAGAGATCAACTAATATTTTCAAATATTAATTATTAATCAGAGTTTGATAACTAAGGCAATATTCTTTTAATTATTTAAACTTATTTAATAAAAAGGAGAAATAAAACATTGGAGTACAAGAAAAAAAAATCATTTTTTTTTTACTTTGATTTATCAAACCCTCACAACAGTATGATGTAAGTGTCCGTGCAGCAGGTGTAACTCACAGTGTATGGCGCTGCGGCTCGGGGAGATGGGTGTTGTGGGGTGAACCGCTGGGGTGGAGATGGGACCCAGGTAAGGGTACGACTGCTCGTACGACCAGGACGGAGACGTCTGCATCTGCCTAGAATCTGAAACCACACATTCACATTCAGTAAATGACTTTATGACCGTTCCATTTCACCAACTAATCCAAGAAACACACTTTCGGAAATACAGAAATATTATTAATGGCTACTGAGAACACAGACACAACCACACGCACACCTGCACAAACACACACACTCACACACGTTTTATGCATTACAGTTTTTCCATCCATGTTCACATCCCTTAAAACAGGGCAGTGATGGTATCAGATGATAAAATAATAAATGACTGCCATATTAATACACTATGGTATTTATGCTAGTGTTCAAAAGTCCCTTCTGCTCACCAAGGCTGCATTTATTTGATCAAAAATACAGTAAAATTGTGAAATATTATTACTATTTAAATAGCTGTTTTCTCTGCAAATATGTGTTAAAGTGTAATTTATTTCTGTGATGCGCAACTGAATTTTCAGCATCTTTACTCCAGTCTTCAGTGTCACATGATCCTTCAGAAATCACTCTGATATGCTGATTTACTGCTCAACACACATATTTAGATTTTTATTAATGTTGGAATCTGCTGTGCTGCCTAATATATTTTTGTAGAAACACAAAAAATTTCAGCATTCGCAGCTGAATAGAAAGTTCAAAAGAACAGCGTTTTTTTGCAACATTATAAATGTCTTTACTGTCACTTTTGATCCATTTAATCCATCCTTACTGAATAAAAGTTTCTTTAAAAAGCTTTTGAATGGCCCGGTACATACCAATCAAAATCAGCAGAGTATTAAAAAAAGATCTCTGATCAAGACAAACACTGAATAATGGAGTGAGAGGAGCAGGAGGAGGAGAAGACATTCTCTCAGTATGAGTCTCTCTCTCTCTCTCTCTCTCTCTCTCCGTGGTCTAATAAACGCTCGCCGATCGCCTGCAGACTTCCAGACAGAAGGGGAGGGAGAGCCATCAGAGAGGAAGCAAATTATGCACAGCGGCCAAAGAGTGTGCGGCCCGTTTCAAGTGCAGCCAGAGCACGGCCCGCTGCCAGGCCCCCCAGAAACCCCCTCTTTTCCTGCCTCCCTCCCCAGGCTCGGGGCTTGTGATCTGGAGCAGGAGTCACACATGGCTGGGTGGGTGGCTGGAGGCGGATTCGGCATCCGGTGCGAGCGGGACTCATTTTTTACTGGGCTCACACACACACACACGGCTACTAAAAATGGAGATGGGGAAATACACACCAAATATAAGCTACATACAAATCAGAGCTGTTATTGTAAATTAATACTAACTCAAAAAAAAAGAAATGATAGCTTAAACTTAATGAAGCATGAATGAAGCTTTTAAAAAATGAAATAAAATAAAACTTTTTAAAAAAGAAAACTAACATTTTGTCTTGTCAACTGTAATAAAAATAAGTTGAAGTACTAAAATTACTAAAACTAAATAAATATAAAGTGATAAAAAATTATATATATATTAATGCTGGGCAACAATTAATCAGTGATTGATATTATTTCAATACACACACATGCATTTATCTATATTTAAGAAAAAAAAATTATGTTTATATAGTAAATATATTAAAAATAGATGTGTGTCTTTATAGACACATAATAAACATACAAACAAAAACTTTAAATAAACATAAAATATAAAAATGCTAAATCTTTAAAATAAGAAATGAAAATATAAAAATAAAATCTACATCAAAACCTTAATAAAGCTAAATAATAAAGTAATATAATAAAATAAAGATATTTCATGAAAAACTAACTGGAAATTGAATATATATAATATAATTATATTTATAATTATATATAATTATAAAATTAAAATCTACACATACATATCTATAGATAGATACATACATACACATATAAAAGGTAAATAAAATAAAATAAGACTAATAAAATAACTAAAAATAAAAGGAACCTGTCCATATGAAGCTATATATTCTAGCTTTGTTTCCAGTTATAGGTTTGTGTGAAAAACAGACTGATATTTACATCTCCCTAACCTCTTTATCATATATTTAAATTTGTTTCTTTGATGTTGTATTATTCAGATCTGATTATTAAACTGATCAGTGCCAGTTAGAGGAGCTCTGCTAAACACTTTCTCTCATCTGCGGAAAACTGAACAGCATACGGGTTAAGAAAATAATCCTTTCTAGGTGGGACGTGAGAAGAGTTGACTTGGGAAAGTGTTCCTGTAATGACTGGAAACACGTCTTTTAGTGGCTTGGAAATCATTTTCCCGAGAAGAACTCAAGACGATCCTCTGAGGTTCGATTTGTGGGAATGATCAAAGTTGTAAATGTTGTTACCAAAGTCTCAGTTATCAGACAGCAGACTTCCCAGCTTCCAAAAACCCCTTCAGCCAGTTCCATTCACAGCGGCTGTTACACCAAAAGTTTCCAAACAGGTAGTATTAAAAACATATTTGTTAATTGAAATAAAGCTGTTATACATTAGTTAACAGTAGTTAATTGTATTGTTCACTGTTTGTCATGTTAGTTACATGACACTTTATTGTAAAGTGTTGGCACATATGCATTGCTACGAACCTCTTTTGGACAACTTTAAAGGAGATTTTCTCAATGTTTGGATTTTTTTGCACCCTCATTTTCAAACAGTTGTATCTCAGCCAAATATTGTCCACTCCTATCATGTATGTATGTATGTATAAATCTCAATTTCCAAAAATTCCCCCTTATGACTGCTTTTGTGATCCAGGGTCAAACATAAGCAATAACTAAAATAAATAATAAAGAAACAAACACAAAAAAGCACATAAAAATTAAACAAAAATATAGCAAACATTTAATCCTTTTCCAAACGCTCCTAATCTAAGCACACTTTAGGTCGACCCTGAAACCTCCACAAACAAGAGCGACAAACGCAGATGCACATTTAAATAAAAGCACATCCTCAAATCTGCAGATCTGGTCCGGCACACTAACAAACACGGACACACCAGGCCATGTGAGCAGCTGCTTCTGATTTTCATGGTATGAAAAGAGAAGTAGCAAAGAAGGAGAGAGAAAGAGAGCTCTTGAATGACTTAATAACGGTTTCCGCTGGCCGTAATCCTGCTGCTATTTCTGGCCAGCAGATCAGAGGGAAGCATGAGGCCGGAAACATGCAGTCCGGCCCGGTTCAGGCCTTTCATCACTCCATCATCAGCTCGGCCGACGTTTCTAAGAAAATTACATTCTGGAAATCAAACGGTCTCCAATGAGTCACTAGTTGTCATGCAGAGCTGTAAAATCAGTTTTTTAAATGCAGATGTAGGTGCTTTGGTAAACAGCTCCACCATCTAGACCTCTTCTGTCAAAAAACAGTTCACTTTATTTTATGGCCTTATTTCCATGAATAAAATCAAACGGCGCTAGATTTGGTTGCGCTTTGAATGAGGGATTTTCACACAAGCCTGCTTCCTGTCAAACACGTCTCACTTCCTCTTTTCTGCGTTCTGCTTCCTCCTCGTTACGCACTTGCAAGGTGCTCGTCTTTCTGTCGTTCTCTCTCACACACACCTTTCTCCCATCTGCACCCATGAAGGGGAAGAGAAACTGAGAGGATCTGAGTATTTCGGAGCGGGAGGTCTGTGTTTACAGATTGGGAAATGTTTTAAACAACGCATGAAAAGCAGAAGTGCTGCTGAGGCCAAACTTAGAGCTGTAATCAGTCCGTTTCTCAGAAGATGGTTCTGAATATATACACTAGTGCTCTAAAGACTGAAAGGAATTAATACTTTTATTCATTAAGTATGCATTAAACTGATCAAAAGTGACAGTGAAGACATATAATGTTAGGGTTAAACGCTGTTCTTTTGAACTTTCTATTCATCTGTGAATCCTGAAAAATAAATTATATAGCGGTTTCCACAAAAATATTGAGCGGCACGACAACACTGATAATAATCAGAAATGTTTCTTGAGCAGCAAATCAGCATATTAGAATGATTTCTGAAGGTGTAAGGATGCTGAAAATTCAGGTTTGATCACAGAAATAAACTACAGTTAAACACATATTCACATGGTAAACAGCTATTTTAAATCACAATAATATTTACATTTTTTCCTGTGTTTTTGATAAATAAAATGCCGCATTAATGAGCAGAAGAGACTTCTTTCAGAAACACTAACTGTTTTCAATACAAAATCCTCATTCTGTCTGAATGCCGCTTAGTCATAGCTGAAAGCACAAAAAATTTACCCAAAACATTTAATAAATGAATATGCTTCACACAAGGCATCTCGCTTTTGAATGGCATAAATCTGCGTCGCTGCACTGCTTTAATGGAAGCCAATGTGTAACTCAAACATTCTTCTGTACAAATGTTTAAGCCTGGCTTCTCTGTAGTATGAAACAAAAGAAACGATGAAAGAGCAAAGACACATTTGTGGCCCCCACGAGGCTTTTGCTGATTGTAAACTTTCCCTGTGTGTGTGTGTGTGTGTGTGTGTGTGGCAGCACGCTCTGGCATGCTTGTCTAAGCTCCAATCAAAGGAGGCCTTGTTCACTGTATTTGTTATGTCTGAACGTCCGATGATGTGTGATGTGTCCCCACTTCCCCCCGTCACCTGCCAGGAACAAGCAGAACCAAAAACAGCGTGCCACACACACACACACACACACACACACACTTCCTTTCACTATCCCTGAACTATTACACACTAATGCAAAAGCACAACATGAGCATTTGCAGGAAATTCTGATTGATTTTATGAAATGTTCCTATTCCAGCAAAGCAATTACCAAGATTTTACTATTGACTCTAATGAGGTCAGTAATGCCTAGAATTATCTGTGGAGGGATTATGAGGGGTGAAGGACTACGAAAAGAATAGAATAGAATAGAACAGAATAGTTGGGTTTCCCATACTGGGTTTTGTGAGGGAACTATAGAAAGGTTTTTTTTTTCTATTTTTGATTTATGTTTATTTCTAATGTTTATTCTCACTTATATGAAATGTTCTTAGATTTTACTAAATAAAATAAAATCAAATAAAGAAATAAAACTTACCCAGGAAATTAAAAAAGTTTTTGAATCCCTGGAATAAAAATAAATGGAACTGAAGAACACAATCAAACTGAAAACAAAGGACTGTATCTGTTATCCTTAATAATTATTTTAATGGATCTTTAGTAAAATCCTCTACAATAGAATAGAATAGAATATAATAGAATTGAACAGAACAGAGCAGAGCAGAGCAGAACAGAACAGAACAGAACAGAACAGAACAGAACAGAATAGAATAGAATAGAATAGTCTGCCTCTGTAGAAGAGAAGAAAACGAAATAGAACAGGACAGGAAAGCAAAAACAAACAAACAATAGAATGGAATTGAATAGAACTAACAAACAGTCCTGCCCACAGGAGAAGAGTAGAGTATAGAACATAGTGGGTCAAAACAGGAGGGAATAGAATGGAACTGAATAGATCTGACAAGCATGTTCGCCCTCAACAGAAGAGCAGAATAGAACAGAGTAGAAGATGGACAAAACAGAATTTAATACAATGGAACTGAATAGAACTAAAATAGGAGAGTAGAGTATAGAATAGAACAGGACAGAATTACAAAATAGAATGGAATAAAATGGAATTTAATACAACTGACTATCAGCTCTGCTGAAAAGTATAATATAGAAGAGAATAGGACAGAACAGAAAGGAATAAAATAGAATTGAAAAGAACTGAACAGAACAGAATTGACAATCAGGTCTGCCCTCAGTAGAAGAATAGAACAAGATAAAATAGAAGGGAAGTAAAAGGAAGTGAATAGAACTGAATAGAATAATAAACAAGTCTGCTCTCAGTGGAAGAGTAGAATATAGTATAGAATAGGAGAGAACAGAATGGAACTGAATATAATAACAAACAGGTCTTCCCTCAGTAGAAGAGTAGAATATAAAATAGAATAGGACAGAAGGGAATTCAATAGAATTAAATAGAACTAACAAACAGCTCTGCCCTCGAGTTGCTCTCATGTAGATGTGCGTGAGGTACAGAGATTTTGGCGTCTAACTCACCGGAAATCTGGCTGTGGGCGGGGCTGCTGAAGGGGGGCGTGTTGAGGGCGGGGCGGGGGTTGGGGGCGGGGCCATGGTGTGGACTGCACCGCATGGCACTTCGCCGCAACTGTTCAGAGAAAGCTAACGCGCCTGGCTTTACTGCTTCATCCGGCTTCTGTCGGTGGCCTGGACACACACACACACATACACACACACACACACACACAGAACGGAGATGAGAGAGAACGATTTAGTTACTGAATGTCCATTAACACAATCAAAGCCACTTAAACACACACACACAACACGTACACCATGATCTGACCACACACACACTTCTGTACATCTCACATGCTACTAATGATACTGATTGAGCTTGGCATTGCTCCAGTAGGGGGCGCTGTGGTGTCTGATGTGTCTGTGGGTGTGTGTGTCGCTTTGACCTCACACATAGAGCACGGTGGGATTAATGATCACAGGCGATGAGAGAAAAAGGCAAACGGAAAAGACACGGCCGCAGCTGTGTGAAACCATCAGCCGCACTCATCCGCGCAGTCGTCTGCGCACGCGAGGAGAGGAAGTCTTGCTGAAATCAGAGAGCGCGTCTGAACGCTTTGAAGACGAGGCCAGCGCATCCCGCCAGACAGACCCAGAATATGTGGGGTGGCGCCGTCTGACGGATTCCCGACCGGAATAACGGACCAACGGGGAATAGAGCCGCCACGGCCACCAACACGAGAGCTCAGCGTGATACACACTCATATAAAGACATGCTATTAAAACACACACACACACATATACACTGCACACCAGTCTGACCAATATGACTCAGAGACATACCAATACAAATAGTGTGGTATACCAATAGAAATAATTTGTGGAAAGATAACTCGATGCTAATGCCAGTCCTGGTACTTCAATAAAAATTGAACTACTACTACTAATAATAATGTAATATACTGAAGTCAAGTTAAAATAAATGATAGATAATAATAACACAAATTATTATAACAATGAAAATCTTAAGACACAATACATATTCTAAATTATTATTATTACAACTTAAAAGATAAAATAAATTATGCAATAACATGTTTTTCAGTTTTCACTGTCAATATCAACATAATTTCTTTTTCCAGTTTCATTTGTCATTGTTAAAGTATTATTTAAAAAAAAAACCATCCCACTAACAAAAATGAACATGGGTTTTCTTTACCATACCTCGAACGCCATCTAATACACATGGTAAAAACATTCAGTACCATAGTATTTACATCAGATACCATCACTCTACTGGCTTGTACAGTAAGTGGCAAAAACAGTTTCCTGTGAACCAACATACTAATCATACTCATATCTCACCCGTTACTTGTCAAACTGACTGAAATCACAGAAGACACAAAACGAAACCCATCCGGCCACCAACAGCCAAACCACATCAAACACAAACACGTCCACAGCTTTAATTCACTGTTTACACTGATCAAATGATAATGAATATAACAATAAAAACACAAGTTGGCAGTAAATATATTACATGTATCACCTCAAAAAGAGTGTGTATGTATGTGTGTGTGCGTGCAAATATATATATATATATACAGATATATATACGCACACACACACACACACTATTTTATACATACTGTATACATTTATACATTCATATATATATATATATATATATATATATATATATATATACGATATTACATTTTTCATTATATTTCATATATTAATATTTGTGTGTGTGGTCACTCACGTCGTGGTTCTCGGGGTCCGTCCACAGTGATCTTTATGGCTCTCTGATACGTGGCGACCTGAGGAGGGTTTGTGAAGACGGTGATGGTGAGAGTGAAACTCTTGCCTGAAAAACACAGAACCAACAGATCAGAAATGCAGCACTGCACAATATGTATAGCATGTATTCACAGGATATATTTTTTTAGTAGCTACATGTGAGATGTACATATTTAAAGGAATGTGAGACTGTAAAACACAGTAAGTGAGACTATTTCTGGATGAAGACATTATGGCTGATCTATCTGACGGACGGCTGTCATTATAAGTGCTCCTGTCACAGTAAAAACCCCACGATCAGACGCAGAAGGGAATTTAAAGTTGCCTTTGTTGTGTCCTTAAACAGAGACAGAGTTCAGACAGCAAAGCAGAGACACGGGCCAAACAGAGCGTCATGTGACCGCGTCCCCAAATAAACAGAGGACACATGGACGATCTCGAAGAGAGAGAAAGGGTCAGAAATAATCCAGTGAGATATCGAGAGGAGCCATGGCACAAAGACTGACCGATTTCTGAGAAAACAATATACACATATACAAATAAAAACATTTACAATTGTTTGCAATTGACATCATTTTTATGACAGTTAAACACATCTTAATTTCTCAACACCTTAATGCAACACTGTAATGGCAAAAAAACATGCCAAACTAATTTAAAATAAAATAACCAAGCAAGTACTTTGATTTACAATAATTGTATTTAATCCTTGTATTTGAGTAATGAAATTACAAGCATAGATATAGATTGCAATAAATAAATTGAAGTAAAAATATCAGGACACATTAAATGTCACAAAGTGTATATATATAACATACATAGCATGTATTCTTTTTTGTTTTCTTTGGATTTTGCCGTTTTATTTTATAACTCAGTGGTAGATGGTAGAAAACTATCTACATTACGGTCAGAAATTTGATTTATGTGAACCATTCAAACGTTTTTAATGTTTTTGAAGTCTGCTCATCAAGGCAGCATTTATCAAAAATACAATATAAATTGTTAAATATTATTATGATTTTAAACAGCTGTTTTCTATGTGAATATACATTAAAAAGGAATTAATCTATGCGTTCAAAGCTGAATTTTCAGCATCATTACTCCAGTCTTCAGTGATCCTTCAGAAATCATTCTAATACACCGATTTACTGCTCAAGAAACATTTCTGATTATTATCAATGTTGAAAACAGTTGTGCTGCACAATATTTGTGAGGACACCATGATACATATTATATTGATGAATAGAAAGTTCAAATAAATAAATAACAAAATCTTTTGTAACATTAATGTCACTTTTGAGCAACATATTGTGTCGTACATACTGCTCCAAAAGAGTCTTAAAATAAAATTGCTTTAAAAACAATGACTCCTCTAAAAGTCAGTGTTTATATTAATTCACTCTGGCTGCTCTCGCTATGACTCAACATCCTCATTCAAACGATAATGAGATGCATGAATTTAGTTCGACAGTGAGCTGTTTCTCATGTTTTGACTGACATTCTGAGGCGATACATGCACATGTGCCAAACGACACAAACCGGATTTGACCATGAGGATTATGGGAGCTGGGGTTTGTACCCACAATTCCTGATGCCTTCACCTGTCACTCATCGCTATGACGAGGAGATGGACCCCAGGGAGGCGAACGTTTGCGTGCCAAGAACAGTTTGAGTTACACGGCGCTAAACGGGCCCAAGCTCGCCAGCCAAAGCAAGGTACGGTTACACACACGCACGCTGCTCGCTATTCAGCCAGAAAAATAGAGCTGGGAAAAACTCCAAGCTGTTCCCCAAAATCTGACAAACTACGAGGCCTGACCACACACGTATGCACAGATGTGCGACGCACACACAAACACGGGCCGCGCCAAGGATCAGCGCTCGAGTGCGATGCCAGGTGCTATTCTGAGCGCAGTCGCTGTGACAACACCGATCCACTTCTGTCTGCCATGATCTCACACACAAACAACACAAACATCACATCACATCCAGGAAAACACACGCATAATGCTGTAGTACTGAGCTAACACTCAACCTAAACCTTCGGGATAATCAGTTTATAGTAAAGTAGCATATTTTGCATGTAAATGTCATTTAGTACTATGGTAATGTCTAAAATTATGGCCTAACTATGCATTTGGACAGAGTAATACAATAATATGATAATTACATATTAATATGTTTTTGGACATACTGTATGGTATTCATTGAAGTACTTTTGAGAACTGAATATACCATAGTATACAGCCACTGCTGTGGCCGTACCATGCTGGTAGGTGGTAATATTATACATACAGTAATTAATGGTACTTTACTCTGGAATTTCTACAGAAAAGTATGGACTCATCCTTAAAATGATGGTAGTACAATGGCACTTTTTTTGTACGTGTAAGAGCATATCCTAACAAATGATCAGTATTATGTTGTGTGTATTAAAGTACCATGGTTTTACCTTGATTTCAAAAACATGGCACCACAGTAATAACTCGCTTACTGCAAAAGAAGCACCATGATACTACCGTGCTTTTAAATATGGTACCATGTAAATATCACATGATATATGATATCCTGTTTTTTTGAAGAATGAAATATAGTAAATTATACTAAAATTCATGAAAACATGGGATTATCGTAGTACTTTGTTTTGAAAGTGAACATGGCAATAGTGATACCTCACGTACCAAACAAACCAACTACGTTTTTTTGTTGCCATGGTATTTACCAACAAAGTCTGATACCACAGTACTGCCACAAAGTTCTTTGAATAATAATTTTAATAACATAGTAATCACTTAAAAAATACTACTAATGTTTTATATGTAAATGTTCCATGGTACTTCTTTGAAATTTCTTGGAGTACCATAATAACACCAATGATATTCGAACCCAGTACCATGATAATACTATGTTTTTGGACACACAGCATGGTATTAGCATGGTGTTCTTTTGAATACCATGTAAATACCATAGCACAAGTCTTATCACATGTATATTACTGTTTTTTAAACATTTACATTACCCTGATATATATTGCGATAACTCCATAGTACTATTTTGAATATGAGTTCTTAAGAAATATAAATGCAAAATACTGACTCATCTGTCCCTGTCTAACACACTCATTACAAAACCTTCTGCACTAAAACACACTCTGACTGTGGTTCAGTGGTTTAGCGTCTGGATGAGAGACGTTCTGTCTGAGAGGCTCAATGCCCAAACAGGGAGGAAGTGCAGAGCGTTTCTCAAGGGGACGTCCCTACATAGTGTGTGTGTGTGTGTGATGTGGGGGAATTTGTTTATAATTTGTTTATATGTCTCTGTTTTGTAGAGCACAGTACGGTGTGTTAGTGTGCATGGGCAAGTCACAAAGCAAGGCATTTTATAGCTGCGTTCATATAAATGTGCCTGAAGACATCAAGTGACTCCCGATGCTGTGAAAACAAAGATGGATGGACAAAAAGCCACACAGATACAGTCTTTGTTGTCTTATCTACACGTCTGCATAATACAGAGTAGCAAGAGTGTGTGTAGATATGTGCAGTTTACATTTCTCTCTTACTTAACACGCTCGGCCCGCACTCTTTTCCGGCACTAAACCTAATCACTTCCATCGCAGCTGCTCTTGGTGCTCTCAAACATCGCGTTGCTCAGATAAACAACAGTCTGTAAGGATGTGCATGTCTGAAATGCAAGACTTTCATGCAGTAAAATGGACAAATATGTTTTGTTCAACAATCCCGACTAAACATTTATGCTTTTCTTTGTACACAAACTCAGTTTCCATTTTCAAAGCATGAATTTTGTCCTCAAACCACGCCAGCACACCTGCTGCAAACATCGACTTTGTTGTCTCTATTATGCCGTGTTCAAATGATGACGCAGACAAAAGAGAGCAGGACAAAGGAGTGTGTATGCATCCCTATATTTATCGCAGGCCTGGGCATGTAGGTTAAAAGCAGTGGTGTTAGCGTTGAGGGCTATATCAGCGAAATCACATCGGGCCTTGAATAGAGCCCTGTGGGACCCCTCGTTTTCCCAGAAGCCAGTCATTCTGTTGACTAACTACTCTGTCATTACGGAAGCTGGACGATTCATTCATCACAAATACAGTAAAAAGTCACTCCTCATTTTCCCACAAGTCACATTTTAGCTGCTATAAATACCGAAAATACAAGCCACAATAATTGCTCTGTGGCCACAGCAGTTCAACAATCCTACGGTGGTAAAAAGCACTGGATGACTAGCAAGTGTACATAAAGCATTGTGATTTAAATAGATAAGATCTGCACTATTTGACTGCACTGGCCACATGCCACAGGAAGTGAAAGCAACAGGTAACGGTCTGTGCTGAGGCGTGCGAGCTCTATATCAAAACACACAGGAACACACACATTTAACCAAGCATGTATCTCCGTTACGGTTCAGTGGTGAGTCTACATCAACTGTTTCCTCCTCAAACATGTATATGTCTAGGTGAGGAGCAAATTTGTTATTTTTTTAAGGGTTATATGCATTTTACCTCGTCCGCTGCGGCCGACGAAACGCAGGTCATTAAAACGAGCCACTTGATTCTTGATGGCGGCTGTGGCATTGCGGAGTTCAGCCGAGTAATTCTCATCGTTGCCGGCCATCACTGTGACCAAAGTACCATCAGGGATGTCACCGAGTGCAACCACCTGTCAACCAATGAGTAAAGAAGATATGTTAGATACATTTAAACTGTATTTTTGAAAAAATACAGTTTTTAAAAATACAGTCAAAACTGCATTTTACAAACAAACCGGTTGTCACACTCCACCACAATGATAAAAGTATGATGAGTAATGAAAACAAAATATAAATGATTTAAAAAACACTTATTTTGAGATTTTTTAAATGTTTTTAAGACGTTTTTTATACTCACCAACACTGCATATTTTTCCTCCATTAAACAAAGGTTTTAAGAAATAACTGTTTTCTATGTGAATATAATGTAAAATGTCATTTATTGCTGTGGTCAAAGGTACATTTTCAGCATCGCTACTTCATCTACTATTTTTATGTATCTATGTGCTTATAAGATTTTTTATCAGTTTTACTGATCCCAAACTTTAGAACACTAGTGTGCATATGCTATTATTAGACTTAAAGGCATAGTTCACCCAAAAATGAAAATTCAGTCATCATTTACTCACCCTCGAGTAGTTCAACATCTGTATGAATTTATTAGTTCTGCCGAACACGAAGGAAGATATTTCAAAGAAAGTTTGTAACCAGGCTGTTTTTTTCCCTACTATGGAAGTCAATGGTGACCAAAACAGCCTGGTTACAAACTTTCTGCAAATAACCTGCTCATTTAGCAAATTTTCATTTTTGGGTGAACTATTCCTTTCACAAATGTTATTATTTAATTACTTTATCACCAAGCAAAAACACTGGGCAGAGGGTGAAAACAAAAACCAAACAACATTCAAATCCACTTTCCAGACCTGCGTCATGTCTGCTTGTGCAATATCTCCACATCTAAACTAAATGAGCAGGTTATTTGCATATTAACTGTAAATGTCAGCACATTCTTCAGCTCTTTGTTTCAGAACACACACACATGCCTCACAGCACTACGCTCTGGTTTTGGCAAGACTGGGTGGTTCGCATTTTTACCGTCATCTGCCAA
This sequence comes from Enteromius mattozi, assembly GCA_032359235.1. Taxonomy (NCBI): domain Eukaryota; kingdom Metazoa; phylum Chordata; class Actinopteri; order Cypriniformes; family Cyprinidae; genus Enteromius; species Enteromius mattozi. The sequence continues at coordinate 18,754,358 of JAUMHE010000042.1, forward strand.
ATGTGGAAGATGATGATGATTGTTGCGGTCACCCGTGACAACAGGAGATTAACAACAATTACTGACACTTCCCGCCAAATCATTAGCTTAATTAAGGATGTGCATTACAAAAAGGCCAATGTGAGATTGTGAAGTTTTTAAACATCATCGACCCTGAGAAAAAAAATGCATGCAAAGTTCTTCATATTGCACAATATTATTCAACCATAAGATGTCATTCACAGACAGCAGTGTTCAGGTACCTTGAAGGCGATGGGCAGCGTTTTGTTGCAGCGCCAGTGTGTTGGCAGGACAGAGCAGAGGAAGTTGGGGCTGTCGGTGCGCACCAGCTCTCCTGGGTGGTCGGAAAGCACCTCCACCATGCTCCGGTCAGCCATGCGCAGTTTGCCCACCAGGGCGGCGCCGCTGCTCTCCTGAGCCCCCAGGGGCAACCCCTCATTCATCTTCCCCGAGCTCAGAGTGGTCGAGGGAGGCGTGAAGCGTCGCCCAGGCGCAGGTTCTGAAACGCAAACCAGCATTAGGGCTTTCGCTGAACTCAACAGAAAATATTAAAAATTTATTAGTTCGCAAAAAGTAATTCTGAGATGCTTCAAAAAGGTCTAAGAAGACATTTGGCATTTGGCACTACTGATCATAGGGCTTACATATGCACACCGGAGACATCTATATTAAGTGTTGCTTTGCTTTTGCTTGACACTGTATTACTACGCAAAACAATTTCTAGCAAAATTAACAATTATTTATTAAACATTGGCATCTTAAAGACATTTTAAAAAAAAAATAATTGCCTGCAACACAGTGATTTTACTTTGAGCTGGGCCAAAAAACATTATAGTAAAATGCATGGTCACACACAACAAGAAAAGTGCAAAAAAAAAAAAACCAAGCGTAAAAAAACATTACTTTTGCCAAAAGATAAATCCCAGATGTTGCGTTGCTCAGCACTATATTACTATGCAGAGTAATTTCTTTTAAAATCAATTATTCCTTAAACATTGGTATCTTAAAAGCAATAAGACACTTTTGGACTTCTATTATTGTAATTGTATTTGAAGTCGGCCATTAACATTACTTAAACACAGTGAAACCGCCATAATGCATGGCTTCCCTTATTTACACTTTACTTTACTGCTCAAGATGCACAGTGTAAGCTTCTGTCTTTAAGCTTTTGTCACGCACAAAGTACTACATTTTTAAAAACCCTTTTTCCAAGCAGCTTCTGGTGCCGTTACCCTGGTTGACTTCTGTGCTAGAGCCCATGCAGCAGTGCCTCGCAGGCGTATGAAAGCTTTAAAACGGTCAGACAGCGCCGCGGCCCGCGGTCATTCGGCCGACCACAATCGATGCCACATGAGTGCGGTTACACACGTTACAGCGCGGCACACAGAGAGCCACTACACTCTCTCCAAACCCACCACCCAATATAAACACACACTCAGCCGCTACATCAGGCTGAAACTGGAGTTTGATGACGGGTGAGATGAGGTGTAGAAAACACAGGTTTTGCATTTCCACACAGAACGGACAAAACAGCACACATTCCGGAAGCCATACACTTACACACACAGTCCAGACAGACGAGAACATAAAAACAATGACAATGCAAAGACTTAATCTTACAGCACCGTACGCAGGACAAAAACTAAACTTTTAAATCATTTCTTCTTAAAGCACTCCTGTCAAGCTTTATAAAAATAAAAACTTTTTATTCAAAATGGTTTCATACATTTTCTACACTTTTTCTGATTTTATGAAAGCTTTAATAATCTAATCTAATCATTGTTCATTAATATTTTTTGTATGAAAAATATTTTAATCTCATACATGAATATCAAAATGATACCTGATTATGATTATAAAAAGAGACATTGACACAGTCATGAGGGTCTGTGCAGGTCACCTCTGTTCTTTTTTCCCCTCACATTTGACAACACAATGATTTCCATCACTCTGTCTGATTCACTTGCCATTTTTATTTAATATGAATAACATTCTTCCTTCATTTTTGTGAGTTAGTTAACAAGTTAACAAGTTAACAAGTTAACACTAACTCTAATTATCATATCAAAATGACATTTCATCATGGAAAACGTACTTATGTTAAAATGAAGTCATATACTTGTTAATGCATTTGTAGATCAGCTCATTTGATTTGCTTCTCACATTTTGTCATTCTGAACCTACTTCCCTCTTATAACTCATATTTAATTAGTTATTCATAAACGTATTGCTTTTTGTTCATTTTGCGGATTGACTTCTCATTTTAATGCAATGCTATTTTGTCTGAAAATACTACTTGCTTAATCCTTTTGTATTCTTATATTATTCTAATTATTTTGCACCGCTTTGGCGATCATAGTTTTAGTTGTGCCAAAAAAACAAAAACCAAAGTGAACTGACGTTTAGAGAGAAAGAATCTGCAGTGTTTTAATCGGGAATGTCATATTAACATCACGATTTCGCTTAAGGGCAAAGCTTTCGGTGATTATTAACAGCTATGAACATTCAGACATCATGAAATGTGACGCGTAAAAATAGACTCGCGAAACCGCCGTTACGCAGAGCTAAGAAACGCTCTTACCGTATTTGGCGTCCCAAAGAAAAACCATTTGGTATCTTTTGAACACCCTCTCAGTCAGGTTCGGGATCCAGGGCTCCAGACGAGCGGCAGATCAAGGGCAAGAGCTCAAGCGCGACGTGGGAAGTTTGCGCGTCTTACTATCCGTTTGGCGAGGTGCAAACCGTGCCGTTCAGTCTGAACCGAACTCAAGTTAGTTTATGGAGAGGCTGTTGCTCTCTCAGCAGGTGCCATCAGAGAGGATGATCTTGCGCTCGCGTATCCTTTAGAAAGTGTGCGTAAAGTTGCGCACCTTGCAAACCGCGCACCTGACGCCAGCGCTTTCGCTTTCAGTCTTTAACTGTGTAAAAAGTACACGCGCTCAATTCTATAACACTGTATAGAGCTGTACAAAGAGTAAGCGTTCTTCCAAAATCCAGGACGCCGCTCGCAGTGGAAAGGATGATGCGTTGTGAATGAATCTCTCGGCAGCGACGCGCTTTTACTGGCAATGGGCAGCGCAGGAACGCCAGCCAGGACAGCTCATTTGCATACGCCTCCCCCCAAAAAGGTTCTCATTGGTCAGCGATGACAGACCTCGACATGCTCGACCAATCAGAAGACGGTCCGAACCGGGGGAAAAGTGGATCTGAGCAGTCAATGGAATTCCTCGCGCGCTCGCGTCAAATGGTCCACTGTTGAATTGTTTGGATTTAAGTTACTTATCGAATGGCAGCTGAAATGTAGGCTAAACTAAAGCAGAAACTGTTTGTTTAATTAGATTATAATCTAATCTATTCGTTTACGAAATCATATAAACAAATAAATATAATGAACATATTTAATAGATGGTAAAAAAGGTTTGTTTTGTACTAGCAGATGTTTTATCAGAAGGAACATGATATCAGCAGAACACGACGAAGACTCTAAAGCATCATGCTGTTCGCTGGGAAACTAATGTGATGCTAGTAAATCATGCAAAAAATAAAAAATAATAAAAAAATAAAAAATAAAAAAAAATAAAATAAAAAATTCTGACACAAATTCACGGCAAAAAAAAGTAAAAAAAAAAAGTTTAATAACAAAAAGCAAGAAATATGAAATCCAGTTATTAAAAAAAGTTTTTTTTTTTTCTAAGGAGAATGAAAAAGTCACACACAAAAGAGGATAAGCAAAAGAAATCATGTCTGATCGAAACTGACTTGGTAATGATCTAATCCGTGTTTTGTAGCCAAAAGGGGGCAGCAGACGATCTACATGCGCCATATGGAGTCTGTTAGATCCTCAAGCTGAATGCATGAAGTGGAAATGGCAAGCAACACAGAAATGTTTCGTCATCTTTCAGTGAAATGAACAGAATGTGAATTCATCTGAAAGCTCATGCCTTCACAAAACCACCAGGGCTTTAAAGAAAGTGCAGTACTGAATTACAATAATAACAGCTTGACACTTTGTTTTAAGGAATGCATTTTTCCAGTTCAGAATAGTCCATGCTCACAGTAATGACAGGAATTACAGTAAACGTAAATACTGCAGTCTATACGACATCACTTCGGCCAAATCCACTTTCACATCACAGAAGATACATGCCTGTGCTTTATGAAAGAGTGTGTTCGTTTCAATAAAGAGGTAAATCTGACAGACTCTTCAAAAGTTATAATAAAAAAACTTCAATTATTTAACCATGTTTGAGATTCATTTAAAGCTGCAAATCTGCAACTTCCCAAGATAAAGTTTCATTAGTCATATCAAACTGTGCAGAGTCATTCATAACAATATCACAGAGAACTAAGAGATCTTGTTCTGCTCCGGTTACAAAGCCATTTGTTAAAATGTAAAGAGATGTGTGTTATTCACGTCTCATCTTCCTTGTCTTCATTTAACATGAAAGACAAAACAAAATGCAAATCCTGATATCAGTCACACTAACGAAAACACAGCCTCTGTACAAGTCATCCTGTTTATTACACATATTATACTTCAATCAGTCTTTTTTTATTTCAGCTCTTAAATTTATCTTAGTGTAAACAAATATGATGCATTGCAGTTAATCTGGCAATAAAGAGACTTCTAGTCTTGTGCAGACATAATCATGTTTGTAATAGTGATATGTGTATTTAATAGTGTATGTATCTAAACTCTATTGGGTAAAATAAATGTGTTCTATTAAAATAAAATATTGCTATTAATACTTAAATAATCATTTCAGTATATAATGTAATGTTCAAAGTAATATTAAAAAGAAATAATAATTTTGGCTATAGGTATTTTAATATAAAAACACATTATAATTTACATGTATATATATATTTTTTTGCCTAAAATGATTACTAATCATATAATTATTTTTTATATTATTTATATATATATATATATATATATATATATACCCACACACAGACTAAAAATATTACTGCAGTGCCTGGAAAAAATATTAAATTTTTATTTTAAATAAAAATAAATAATATATTTATATTTATGAGGAAAGAGACTGTAAACTGGAAAATATATATCTTTAATTATAAATAATAATAATTAATGTCAGTTTATTATTATTATAAATAATAATTTTGGCTCAGTATAGTCAGAAGATACAGCAGAATCTGAAAGCAAAGATCAATTCCAGGGAAAATAATATAACATGCACGCCAATCATAAATGATTTTCTAGCACAAAGGCACCGCAGGTCTTGGATGTGCAGGATCTCGGTCTTGTGTTTTACTGATTTGGAGTAATCTGATCTCTGAAAGTTGAGCAATCAATAGCGCTTGTAGTCGGCTATAAAATATATCGACAAGCGTTGCAGGGTTACAAATATCTGATCATGTTCGGCTGAGCCATGGAGGAAGCACACGCTGGATAAAATATAACTCTACACAAACACAGCAAACAACAGATTCTTCCCTAACAAATATTTCCTCTAAACTTAATACAGTTACTAGAATTAAAAACACTCCCTCAAGGGAACTGCTGCTCCAAAATGTTCTAATACGTGATAATTCAGGTGTCAAATCATATATGTCAGCTTATTGTTTCTAGTATTTGGTTAACACTAATAATAAGCGTTAGCCAAATGAAAAAATATAAAATTATTGTGAAATACAAAGGACTGATGGTGTACACACACACACACACACATAATGAAGGTACATGAAGTTGTTGTTCCTTATTTCAACAGTTCCTCTTTCACATTCTAAAGCGATAAAACAAGAGAAACCACAGAGCAGAAAAGGAAAGAAAAAAAAAGATGGATGATGTGATTCATGGAGAACGAAAGTGAGAAACATGACAGGGGACGACGAACCACACGAGTTGTGTCTTTACCAAACAGTGCGTTGCTGTTCCGGCCCTTCCTCATGAAGTACATGGCCCACGAGAGCGGTCCGGACGTTTTGTAGGGGCCCGGATTCATTTCGAGCTGTTCTGATTCAATCCAGGATTCCAAATACGGATTCCCTCCTTCACCCCGCTGCATTTATAGCCTCGCGTCTCCACAAAACACAGATTCAGAGAAGAGGCGACGGAGGAAAAGTTGACATGCAGTCATGACTAATATATCCCATCAGTAAGCATGGCCTCAGGAGACAGGCCCATCTCACTGCCCCGGGGCACTTCTAACCTGCTAATTTCATTTAGCCACTGATTTCCCCCGTCTCTTGCTTTCTCCATCTCCATGCAGGGAAAACGGTGAAATCACGCATGATGGAGCAGGTGAAGGGTGCGAGGAAGAGCTCGGGGAAAATGAAGGTATGGCTTAAAAATATGAAGGCAGAACAGAAAAATGCAAAACGGATTCATTTTTGACTTTCATTACTGAACGTCGAGTTATAGGTTCTTCTGATAAGTATTTTGGTTTCTGGATTCTGTAAACCATGCCCTGGCTTGTTACAGGACTAGAGAACTCAAAAAAGTAAAAAAATATATCAATTATTCAGTTAAGATGCTTTAAATTGATTAAAAGTGACAATGATAATGTTACAAAAGATGTCAAATGCTATTCTTTTTAGCTTTCTAATTATCAAAGAATGCTGAGATATAGTTTATTGAGTAGCATATTAGCATATAAGACTGATTTCTGATATAAAAAAATCTTACCAACCCTAAAATTTTGAATAGTTGAATTCAAAAATATATTCATAAAAATTATTCTATCTAATGACTATTTTATCCAATATCTGTGTTATGTATCTTATGCTTGTCGGAGTATCATGTCATTCCCTTATACTGTACTTATCTAATAAAAAATCTTTTCAAACCAGTTTCAAATCAATCACAAAGTTCTGTGTACATTTATGTTTATGCACATGCCAAAGTCATAGGCTTTTGACTCCCAGTGACTTCATGAACTGATAAAATGTATATTCGGAATCTATTATAAGTCTGTCAATGGATTAAGTGTGAATGCAAAATGATTTTGCCTTTTGCATTGTCATTTGATCAGTTTATGCATTTCCTGTGACTTGTGCATAAATGTAAGTGCATGACCCATGACCTTGCTGCCTATGTAGTGAACGGTGGATCTGCCAATGACCGAAGCGGTTGTTGATGGGTGTCTATGTCTATTTCGGTCTCCACAAAAAAGCTGGCATCAGAGATTTCAAACTCACACTGGCAAAGACTCAATTCAGACCACAGATCGAGTTTCAAAGGGTTCGGAGGACTTCGGCTGCAGGAAAAGGTTGGTAAGCCACAGCAAGTCGTGCCGATCGTAACATCAGAACTGGGGTGTGTTTGACAGGCTGTTACTGCCGATACCGCATAGATGTGGAAAGACACAACAGATTCAACAGACCGCAATGGCAGTCTATGAACTCTCGAAAAATACACATCTACAGTCTTAGCCTTTTCATTTTTACATGCACACTAACGGCACAGATTTAGATGTCGTTTTCCCCACTGCCCGCAGGCAGTCTGTCCCCTACGGGCCCCTGGAGACAGGCCACCCCGGGGCCAGCACTGCTGGGCACACAGGATCAATAATCGCTTCCTGGGGCCCACAATCAATGCTGCCAAAACTACTGAGCAAAGCTATCAGGAGCTGAATACACCGCAGCGCATCATTTACTGAAGACACATTTATGAGGAAAGGGAATGTAAACTGGAAAATATGTACGAATTCATCACAAGCAATTATTTTAATTATTTTCCAAAAAAGTCGCGTCTGCAAAGTGACTAGATGTAAATGTAAATGTTAATATTTCAACATATACTGTAAGCCATATTAACAGGATATAATAATATAGATTTATCATATTCAGAGTGAATAAAATGAGATGTGAAACATTTTTTATTTCATTCTATATAAACATAGTATAAAGTATTTATGATGAAAACAGATAAAGCAATTAGTTTAATGTTCATTCAAAATAATAATAATAATAAAGTAATAAAAACATTAATTTATATTATATTATTTACTTGTGAATAAAATGATTAATCAGTTCTACACCCAGTATACAGTGTTAAATAAAAACAGATAATAATAATAAATGTATTGCCCATTATGAAAACTGCTCATTGGTTGCTCTTTCACTGCTCAGAGGAATTAATGGAGTGGTACATTTGTCTCAAATGTTTCTCCCCAAAATCTCTTTGAAAATTTAAAACACCAATGAGTCTCTAGTTCTCACTCATATTGACATCACTCACTTTTACTGCAAACCTTGAGAAATCTCATAGCAACCACATTCCAAAAACCTCTCAGAACACCTTAGCAACTGCACAGCAACATCAGAATGTGTTCTACATTCTTCAAATGTATCAATCTGTTTCTTCTTTTGCCCTCTCACCCTGTGTTTTCAGTCGTTCTCTCTATAGCCTCCTCTCATTCTGTCTGTCTGTCTCTGTCGTTTATCTCCTGTACTGTACGGGAGGTTAGTTAAGGGAGAGAGAGGGGAAAATAACTCAGCTTTCGTGCTCTTTAATAATTCATGCGGCTGTATTGTGTGGATGCCGTTAACTGCTGCTTAAAAGTAATTAATTGATTTTCTGACATATCGTTTAGCAGCACAGCCAAGTGACAGAGCAAAGCACTTTGCCCTCACACACACACACACACACAGACTAGTGAGCTGCCTAACTAGACAAAATTATAGAGCATCACAAGTAACACACACGATACAAAAACTGCTCCTAAAAAATACAGCACCAACAATATGCCGCCTTTTAAGATAACTTGTTTTTTGGTAAAAGGTAGCTTTGCAATAAGGATGAAGCAATCCACTGTTAAAGTGCATCTATTTATTCAAAATTCCATATATAGTAAATAATTGAAGCAAATTTAAAATTGTATCCCCGTGCATCATAACTATTAATTTATGTTACATATAACTTTGACCCTCTCTGTGAAATCCAGTCTCAAAATCTAATTATGAGATAACAAGCATCAAAGTTTGATTCCAACATTAATTTCAGCATCTTTGACATGGCCTTACTCAGTCAATATTAAAGGGATCAAGGTTATATTTTACCTTATGAAGAATGATTTTATGTAGAAAACAGTAAATCACACAAAAAATGACTTTAGCTGGGTTTTCACAGCCAGGGTCACATCTACAATTAATTACTGAGTATTTATGATACATACACATGTGTGTGTGTGTGTGTGTGTGCATGTTTATGTGGTTTATGAGGACACAAATGTGTATAATGACATGGGTATGACAGGTATTACAATATGAAGGTGATTTATGAGGACATTTTCAGTGTCCCCGTAATTCAAAAGGCTTAAAAAAACATACTAAATGGTGTTTTTTTGAAAATCTAAAAATGTCATACCCATGTCATTATACATATGTGTGTCGTCATAAACCACATAAACATGCACACACACACACACACACGCACACACACACAGATATACAAATACATATACATTATGCACATATGTATATGTGTGTATGTGTATATACACATACACACTCACATATTTTATAATATTCAATACATTATTATGATAATATTATATAAATAATTATAATTTAGTATGATATATACAGTATATGAAAATATACAATTATTTTTACTACATAAAATAAATATTTATTTACGTAATTAATTGGTCAAATTTCTTAAAAAATAACCATTTTACCTCACATTCATATACGTTTATTAGAGTTTGATTATTGCATTAAACTCTATTGCATCAAACTCTGTTGGACTCCAATGTGATTTGCCATGTGCTAGCTATTTATGTGAAGTGAGTAGTGTGTTCTGCTTACAAGGTTCCATGGTGGGCAGAATGTTGCCTTACAAGGCCACTGCCTATGTAGACAGCAGACAGGTCACTGTGTTTTGGAACAGGCATTCCAAACTCAAAGTACAGAGACTAACACGGGAGTATTTAACATTGTGATGCACTTACACTATAACACTATATGTGTGTGAGGATGTGGACAGGACAGGCACAGATGTCCTCCGCTCAGGGCCACACACACTGGCTTCATGCAGCTGTATTGACATTGCTGCCGTTCAGAGCGTTCCTGTATGGAGATGCGCTCGGTCTGACGTCACCGCAGTCGAAGGCGCTGCTTTTCCCATGGTCCTCTAGTCTGGTCCATGAGCACTACTGAGTTGATTCTTTGTCAGCGAACACCTGCCTCAAAACAGTTGTGTTTGCAGCATAGCTTCAAGCTAAAGCGCTGTAAGTGCTCACAGAGGGGCCGTCTCGACCCTTAAGAGGAAACAACAGCACATGGAACGATCCCGCTGTGAGTTTCAATCCAACTCCATCACAGCTCCCAGAGGCCTCGTATACTGTAATGAGAGACCCGACTGCTGCACATTCTAGTGGGCTACACACAAGAAACTGCGCACAATCAACTGTATTAATATCAAACAACTGAATGAAATGTTGACAGTTGATTAAAGCAGATTTCAAATTGTATAAAAACAATGAGGCTGAATGAATTCTGTATTAATGCACTGAACAGTGATGTGCATTTAGCTTTAAAACACCCCTACATTTACTTTTACATTTAGATATTTAGCAGACGCTTTTATCCAAAGCAACTTACAAATGAGGACAATAGAAGCAATCAAAACCAACAAAAGAGCAGTGATACGCAAGTGTTATAAGAAGTCTCAGATAGCTGGTTTTTAAATTATATAATAAATAAAAAGAAAACAGATAGAACAGAAAAAAGAATAAAGCAAGCTAAAGAGACCTTATTTGTATTTGTTAATTGCATAAAAAGTAAAAAGAAAAGAAATAGAATAGAAAAAAAAATCTGAGAAGCTAGTGTTAGTTTTTTAAAACTCTAAACTCTAAATGTTTAATATATAGTAAATGCTCTACAAAATAAATAAAAATAAACGTTTGTGCTGTAGGCACAAATAACTTGTTCAAAACCACCTAGCAACCACCTAGGACTACCTTAGTAATAACTGAGAAAAACACCTAAGCTACCAGCAAAAAACACCCACAACACCTAGCAACCACCTGGAACACCTAGCACCCAGCAAGAATTGCCAAACAAAAAAATAGCAAATACCAAAACATCCTAGCAGCACCTTACTAAACACCTAGTAACCAGAAAGAACACATTAGGAACCACCTAGCCAGAACATCATAGCAACCCTTCAGGACACCCTAGCATCCAGCCAGACTACCCTAGCAACCACCAAGAACACACTGGTAACTACCTAGCAACCACATAGAACGACCTAATAAATCTATTTATTAAACCTATTTACCACCTACCAAGCAGAGAATGCTAGAAACTACCTAGCAACCACCAGAACACCATAGCAACCACCTACCCATCAATCAGATCATGCTAGCAACAACCTAGCAACCAGCCAGAACACAATATCAAAAAGAAAATCAGCTACCAGCAGAACACCCTAGCAACCACCTAGCAACTACCCAGAACACCTTATTTACCACCAGAGGTGTTGAGCATCAGAATTGGACACTCTTTGATCTCGCCACCGCATGGTCACGTGCTTCATGGAGCTCTCAATAGTTCCAAACAACTCTGCGCTGTCAGTGTGTTTGAATGGGTTTAAATAGGATAGACAGCAATTTATTTCAATTTATTGGCAGCAATTTGTAGTGATTTTTAACACATCATGTGCATTGATTGTGTATTGATAACTACGCTGACTACACTTTGCAGTCATATTTTATTCTGGGGAGTGATGAAAAGACAGCATTAGCATAGTATTTAGGGTTAAAATTGATTTTTTGTAAATTTCCAGCACAATTAGAATAATTTCTATGTAATGCATGGTTTAACCACTACATGCTGGTAAAGGATGTGACATGTGGCCAGGTGTGGTTTCCCATACTAGGAAACACAGCAGTGAGAAGTGAACAAACCCACCACCTTTGGGTTACAAGTCCAACTCCCTATCCATTAGGCCACGATATGTACAATTATAAACAATTATGTTTTGCTTTAAGACATTTTCAAACATTCAATGTTTATAAGTTTTTTTTTTTTATCACTATTGAGGTGTTTCTCGCACTAACTCCAAATATAGCATAACTGCGCATTATCTAAAAATAAACATTAACTATAATGCGTTTCATAAAATACAACTACTGGTATCCAAGAGGTAAACTAATGCATTAAAATGCCAAAAACTGCTGTAACTTCCTCAACTTTCTGGCGAGTGTGCTTGAGAAGCACTGAAATGAATGAACTTCGATGCTGGAACTATTGGCTGCTCCGTGACATGCTTTACTTCCGTATGCCTCAGTTCCTATGGAAGCCTATGGGAGTGTCACAACTCTGTTTCTCAACAGCTCTGCCACCTACCAGCTATGCAGAAAGTTGCACTTAGCAACCACCAGAACACCCTAGCAACCAGTTAGAACACCCTAGTGCCATGTGGCCCGTGGTGTTTCAGTCTGGATCAGGACATATCAGTGCACTTCAGCCCGGGCTGGAGGGTTGTGAGTTAAAGTGAATTATTCAGAAGCCCCTCAGTTTTCAGTCAGGATTGGCATACGATGAACACTACCTCTGAAACATGCTGATTGATTTTCTGACACTCGGGATGAGGGTGTGGCAGCAGAAAGAGCTAGAAGATAAAAACATTGAATATTTCAGTCTTTTGACGCTAAAGCACAGATTTATGCTATCAGTACAGTAGACAAGACAGCTTCAGCAGATTTTAGCCATGAAAAATCTCACACTAGATCACCAGAAGAGGCTTCAAACTTCACCTTGAAACTCCTCAGAAGGCAGACGTTAAGGCCTCTGGCCTCTGATGGTTTGGAGTGTCCTGCATGTCTCATATATAGCTGTGCGTTCGGCCTGGTTTGGTCTGCTGCTGCCTGGAGCACTGTGTGTGGGAGGAGACGACTAGAGATCCGCCTCGGGCGCTATTTAGTGCAGTTTGAATGGATGAGTAGATATAGTGCAGCTGAAGATGGAACACACACACACTCTCACACATAAATGTCGATGCGAGTTACGCTGACTTTCACATGCGTCAATGTTTGATAGCAACTTCTACTGAGAATGCATTCATCTCATGCAACGAAAGATTCTTGTTAGCTGCAGATCATCTATTATAAAGGAATTTCAAAGTTTCTGAATGATTTCAGAATAATGCTAAAATTAAAATAATATATATTAATATTCCTCAAAATGACCTGAATTCCAGAAATACATGAACATCCCAGCAATTTTGATGTTTAATAATTTTAATGTACCCAGAATACCTTAGTAACCACTGAGTAACCACCCAGCAACCACAGAACACCCTAGCAACCACTCTGAACACCCTCATATTCACCCAGCAACAAGAAAAAAAAAAAACCCTACCAAAAACCATGCAGCAACCACCAAATCACCTTAACAATCACCTATCTAGAACACCTTAGTAATCACCCAGAACACCCTAATATACACCTAGCACCAAGAATGAACACCTTAGCGACCAGCCAAAACAACCTGGTAACTAGCTAGCAACCACCCAGAACAACATAATAAAACACCTAGCAAGAACACCCTGGTAACCACCTAGCAACTCCACAGAACATCTAATTAACATCTAGCAACAAGAAAGAACACCTGCCCCCTACAAACACCAGAACACCCTAGCAGCCATCCAGAACCATCTATCTAGAACACCCCAGTAACTACTTAGCAGACACCCTAATAAACACCTAGCAACCAGAAAGAACACACTACTAAAAACAACAACCATCAGAAGACCCTAGCAACTACCTAGCAACCACCCAGAACATCCTAATAAACACCTAGCAACCAGAAAGAACACCCTACTAAAAACAACAACCATCAGAAGACCCTAGCAACCACCCAGAACATCCTAATAAAAACCTAGCAACCAGAAAGAACACACTACTAAAAACAACAACCATCAGAAGACCCTAGCAACTACCTAACAACCACCAAGAACACCCTAATAAACACCTAGCAACCAGAAAGCAGACCCTACTCCAACCCTTAGACCCAACATCAGAACACCCTAGCAACAACCTATCAACCACCCATTCCACGCTAATAAATACCCTAGCAAAAACCACCTAGCAACCAGCAGAACACCTTTGCAATCACCAATCCAGAACACCCTTAACCACACAGAACACCCTGGTAACCACCTAGCAACCACACAGGACATTCTAAATAACATCTAGCAACAAAAAAGAACACTCTACCAAAACCCAACTAGCAAACACCAGAACACCCTAGCAATCACCCAGAACCATCTATCTAGAACACCCCAGTAACTACCTAGCAGACACCCTAATAAACACCTAGCAACCAGAAAGAACACGCTACTAATAAAAACAACCATCAGAAGACCCTAGCAACTACCTAGCAACCACCCAGAACATCCTAATGAACACCTAGCAACCAGAAAGAACACCCTACTAAAAACAACAACCATCAGAAGACCCTAGCAACTACCTAGCAACCACCCAGAACATCCTAATAAAAACCTAGCAACCAGAAAGAACACCCTACTAAAAACAACAACCATCAGAAGACCCAAGGAACAACCTAACAACCACCAAGAACACCCTAACAAACACCTAGCAACCATAAAGCAGACCCTACCCCAACCCCTAGACCCAACATCAGAACACCCTAGCAACAACCCATCAACCCCCCATTCCACCCTAATAAATACCCTACCAAAAACCACCTAGCAACTAGCAGAACACCTTTGCAATCACCAATCCAGAACACCCTTAACCACACAGAACACCCTGGTAACCACCTAGCAACCACACAGAACATTCTAAATAACATCTAGCAACAAAAAATAACACTCTACCAAAACCCAACTAGCAAACACCAGAACACCCTAGCAATCACCCAGAAGCATCGATCTAGAACACCCTAGCAACTACCGAGCAGCCACCCAGAACACCCTAATAAACACCTAGCAACCAGAAAGAACACACTACTAAAAAACAACCATCAGAAGCCCCTCGCTACCACACAGAACACCCTAATAAACACCTAGCAACCAGAAAGAACACCCTACTAAAAAAAAACAACCATAAGAAGACCCTAGCAACTACATAGCAACCACCCAGTACACCCTAATAAGCAACCAGAAAGTAGACCCTACCAAAAATACCCAGCAACCATCAGAACACCCTAGCAACCACCCAGAACACCCTAAAAAACACCAAGCAAACCAGAATGTAGACCCTACCAAAAATACCACAGCAACCACCCAGAACACCCTAGCAACAACCTAGCAACCACCCAGTACATCCTAATACCCTACCAAGAACCACCAGAAAGAGCACCCAAGCAACCACCCAGAACACCCTAATAAACACCTAGCAACAAGAAAGAACACCCTACTAAAAAACAACCATCAGAACACCCTAGCAACAACCTAGCAACCACCCAGTACACCTTAATAAATACCACCAGAACACCTTTGCAACTATCTAGTGAACAGCCAGGTCACTTTAGCAATGACCTAGCAACCCAGAAGTCTTTTTAGCCGCAGATCATCTATCATAAAAACGTTTCTGTTGTGTATAAATCTACAGTAAAGTGATAAATCTATTCAGTTAGAATCAGTAATATGGTATGATTTCAGAATAATGCCATTATTGGTCATTAATGATTAAATTTACCACAAAGCAACAGAGAAGATTAGATTAATTTATTTCCCCCCAAAATTACCTTGATTAAGGGATTCCAGTAAAACACGTATATCCCAGCAATATTGATGTTCATAATTCTGAGGTTTCCTGTAAAACTACTCCAAAAATGGATTTCACATGCTCACGCTGACTTAATGTTTTAATATCTGAGAAACGTGCCATGCAATGACGTTCAAATACAGCGTTATTAACCTTGAATTCAATCCAATCCACAGCCAGACGGTTCTGCCCGACCCACTGCTTTATGCTCAATGAGAAGAACAAATAACAATATTTACAAGACACTGTTGAAGTAGATATGCAAGGAAACTGAATTAACAGAGCTCCGCGGAGGACGGTTTTCAGCTGGATCTTCCAGCAGAGCGTATCTGTGACGAGCCGCTGTCTTTGGCACAAGAGCGCGAGGATGTGGCAGGACTGAGAGCTGGAGATGCGTAAGGAAATGAGAAGCAGGAGTCTGATAACAGAGACGGACACTCAAAGACTGCTCACCATCACACTACAGCCTGAAGAGAAACAAAAACACGCTTCTTAAGAGATACTTCATAAAGAAAATGTGTATTATGTGTATTTTTACATTTATATTTTAAAATATTAATCTTTATATAATATTTAGTTTTATAATACAGATGTATAGATTTTTAAAATAATATTTTTAATAAAAGCAAAACATTATATTTTATTATCTATTTGTTGTCAATTTTGAGGGCGATAAGAATAAAAATGTATACTTTTATTTATGAAGGATGCATTAAATTGCTCAAAAGGAATAATTTTTATAGAATATTTAGTTTTATAATACACAGTATAAAATTTATAATTTTTTTCAATAATATTTTAATAAAAGCAAAACATATTATATTATATTATATTATATTATATATTTGTTGTCAATTTTGGGGTCAGTAAGAATAAAAAGAAATACTTCTATTCATCAAGGATTCATTAAATTCTTCAAAAGTAACAGTAAAGGCATAAAATAAAACACATCATGGCTTCAACAAAAATATTCATCAACTGTTTTCAACATTGATAAAAATCATAAATGTTTCTTGAGCAGTAAATCAGCATGATTTCTGAATGATCATGTGACACTGAAGAATGGAGAATGATGCTGAAAATTCAGCTTTGATCACAGAAATAAATTAAATGGCAGATTTAGAGTTTTCTCAACTTATTAAAAAAAAAAACCTTTCAAAAACTTACAAACCTAAAACAAGAAGTTTAGAAACTCAACAATTTGCTGAAGCTGGTTTGCTCAACTTTTTTTTTTTGTTTGTTTTACAAAGTTAGTGTTAGTGACAGGCTGATTAAATGTGGTGCATTAAAAGATGTGAATAAATGACAACAGACAATATTCACTCACATTCTTACTCACAGCTGAGAAATGCATGTAATGATGTGACATCTTTCTCTATATGATTCATGCAGACGCAACTTTAACTCTGTGAAAACTGCTATTGTTCAGCACAACACAGCCTCTAATTAAACCCGACTGATTCAGACTCCATTCATTCATTCATCAGTCTGTCCAGTGAGTGTTTCACTGCAGACGCTTCCTTGTTTACTCTGTTAAATCTAAGGCCTGGGATTCACATGAGCTGAGAGACAAACGGTGCTGTTGTGTTGTGGCTAGTCTGTGATTATGTAGCATTGACCGCAGCCACAAACAAAATAGCTCTGTGTGAGCAGACTGGACTAGCGCTGGTGGTTAATGCTGGACGAGCTGTGGTCAACGGAGGCAGATGGGCTCTTTAGACAGTGACTCAAAGCTCAGACCTCAAACACTCGCTGGCCACCAGCAGCACACACGACACTGGACAGCAGTGACCGATTCATTAAACCCACAGAGCTCCTGTTTAATTGACTGAATGCTACTAGAAGACATATTTAGCTCGATTTCAGCAGCTGAACAAATCACTGAACTTTGCATGCTTAAAGGGGCACTGGCTAATTGTAATCTGTAAAAATGAAATATTTTGAAATATTAACTACATTTTCTAAAATATGAACGTGTTTGAAACACATTTTTTAATCAGGCAGACAGACACAGTAACTTAATTTTTGTGTGCGTTCGCCTGTTTGAGAAGTTGGTGACGCAGACGACAGGCGCTTGCAGGTGTACGGCTGTGCTGTGTGTACTATGAGCGCTCGGACTGACCTGTGTCCTGTATTTCTCTAGACTGAGCCACTAATTATGAATTTATGTCTTTTGCACACCAAAGTCAAATATTATTCCAAATAGAAACATATCACGCTATGCACACTTTCATAAGGTAGAAACTATAACAATTAATTTGTTCAGTTTGTTCAATTGTGCAGTTAATTAATTTGGTTTTGAAGTAGTAATTTAAAGCTTTCTATAGATATATTTATATATCTGCAAGTGTCAAACAAAAATCAAACATTGGCTATGATCAACTCGCTGACTCTGTCTGGCCACAAAAAAACAAAACAAAACATATATATAAATAAATAGAAATAAAAAGAATATAAAAAAAGGAAATCCTCCAGGCGCCTCTGGTGTAGTGTAGTGTATTAAGTTAAGGTTACAGCTCCGACAAGGTTGTGTCCCGTCTTCCATGCGGTGCCAAATCACACCAGGAGCGAAGCAACTGGATTCGTGAGACTATGAGATTTTGGAACGCATCTGAAACACGCCGCGGCGCATCCAGTATAGACCCAAGCTTGACCTGGCTGTGACGGGCCATGAAGCCGTAAATGCGTGCAGTGATGGGCAGATAAGCTCTAATGTCACTAAATCTGCTGTTAAAAAAGAACCATCCATTCATCATATCATCCTACAAAACTAACAATTAGAATCATAGTAATGTGAAGATCGGGTGCGGTTATCTAAATCAGAGAAAAAACAGGTGCGGGTGGGTGGCGGGCGGATAATTTATTTGATGCGGCGGATTCGGGTGATGCTTTGGCTCATCCGCGCATCTCTAGTGTGTGTGTACATATATATATATATAAATTAACAATGTTGCAGATTTTCCATTTTAATAAACAATATGCCTTTTAAATTCTCCATTTCTCCAACTACAAATTACTACAAAAACATTTTTGTCTCTACAAATTAAAAAATCCTCTTAAATTTTTTGAAATGTTCACTCAGAGTCTCTTTCTGCTGTGTTTGTCGGAGAGTAACCATGGCTCTGTTCAGAAAGCCGGTCTCTATCTAGGCCACAGAGTTTGGTGCGGTCAGTTCGGCTTCTCTCCCTCCAGGAGCGTGAGGAAACTGCTCAATAAAAAAGTCATTAGTCACCCACAAAATCAATTAATAACTCAGAAAGTCCTGGGACAAAAGTGACTTCCAGCCCTCCTCCGGCAGCCATCACTCAAACTATTATGCGGATGAGGGCCTACCAAATTAGCCAGAAGATTCCAGCGAATGGGATTGTCGAGAAGAAATCCACAGATTAATAAATTAGCAACGGACACACGGAAAGCTCCCAAACGAGGAGGAGGAAGTCGTTAACCACGCGGCAGAAGTACGGTGGAGGGTACGGATCCCATCGGAGCTCCGGATGCTCCATTATCAAAGTCTAGGAGGCTCTCTGTGGTTTGGGGAAGCGGCTCTGGCCGTGTGCTGCTCCATGCCAGTATCGACCGTTATATTGGCATTTCTTGTTGCGGTCTCACAGCTTTGGGACAGTGGTGATGGGACGGAGTGGCATGAAGCGGCCGGGTGCTTTTGGAATAACCGCATGCTTCTGAAACGTCCTTCAGCATCACCGTCAGCGCTTAATTGCTGCAAAAGTAATCAAACGGAGTAGGCCAGATGTGACAGATGATTTCTTACTAGTGTACACACTTAAATCAGACAGGAGCTGCTGTTAGGCCACATCTTCAGCAGGACAAAGAACTATAGATTAATATCACTATTTTTAAATATGCCACAAATGTGTAATCTTCTTTGGGAAGCATGTATTATTAATGAGATACAGCACTGCAAGCCTATGCTTAATGAGGGTGTTTGTATTATTTTCCAGTTATAACGCATCAGATAAATTCACTTGAGAAGCAACACTGCATAAAATTAACATGCATCTTAATATGGATGTATTTTGTCTTTTATGTGTTTTTTTTTTTAATGTTTTAAGTTTAAATTAGTTAATTGATACTTACTATAGTTTATATACTATTCTTGAATAGATTTTATTTTAATTTTAGCTTAGGTTTTAGTAATTTTGGTTCTGTGCTTTGGTCGTTTTTATTTTCATATTTATTTTCTAAATTTTTATTTTGTTTATTTGAATTTTAGTTTTAATGATTTAAATTTTCTAAGCCTAAAATTCTATTTAAATTTAAGAACTTCAAATTTATTTCCATTAGTTTCCAAGGGAACATTTCTAATTTTCAATTAAACTTTATATCTAATATTTATATTTTATATAAATGTGTTAGCTAAAACTATTTTTAATATAATAACAACACTGATGCAGTGCAGTAAAACAAAATAGTGTAATATATATATATATATATACATACACGTTAGAATATACTCAATATACTTTAGAAGCTGAATTCCACCACAGAATAAAAAATAAGAATAAAACAAAATAAGGTAACTGTGACATTTTACCTCACAATTCTGACTTTTTATATTTTACTATTTAATCCTTTTTTTCTGAATTCAGTTGAGACTTCCTAAATTCACTGCAACTCTGACTTTTTATATCTCATAATTAATTTTGTTTCCACCACTAAATAAAAAAAAACAAATCTAACAAATCTGACTTTTTTCTAAATCTCACAATTCTAACTTTTTTCCCTCTACGTTTTAAATGTAAATAATTGTGATAAAAAAGTTTCAATTTCCTTATTAGTTTTTCTGTTCCGTGGCAGAAATAGCTCCACAACAGTGTTGCTTCTTGAATAAATATTATCTTTTTACTGGAGAACAAGAAATGTAGGATTCTGGAGATGGATTCTGTTGTTAACAAAGGCCATGAAGAGGGTTGCTATTTCACTCAGTGGCACTGGATCAGGGGATTGTGGGAAGTCTGTAGACCACCGCGCCGTGTTTAGAGGTCCATCAGAACCTCAGCATCAAATGCTGTGACAGGACAAAGCGCTGACCGCGCTCAGGGAAAGACGCAGGTGGAGGGACAGGTTTAGAAAGTGAAAGAAAGGTGGAGAAAGCGTTTGGCCTCGGGCTGCTGATGACAGAGAACAGTCGACTATTGTCCTTGCACATCCAGCCTAAACATCTCAGCAGTCAGTCAGATCATTTGTGTCTATAAAACATCAGACAAAGCGCTCGTCGAGCAGCGATTAGCGCTCTCAGTTACAGTCTTCAAAGGAACAAAGAGGCTCCTGTCAAGAGCCATGTTGCAATCAATGGCAACACCCTCCGATCCTCAGCCAGTCTATTCATGCTTTATGGGACACTGATCAATATTTGTAGGCTGCTGCTGCCAGTTTCTGGCCCGGCGTCTCTGCTGGATCACTGAGGAGTGTATCATGGATCTACAGCACGACTGACTCAGTATTGACTGCTCTGGTGAAGGTGTACATACAAACACACGACACGGCTCAGCTCATGTCACACGAGTCAACATGAAAGCATTTTGCGTATGCAACCTGCTGGATATTCAATGAGGGAAAAAGAAGTAGAGTGGGACTTCATTTTGTGGGCTGTTACATTTCAGAATGGAGCCAGATGGATAGAAGATGGATTCGAGATGTAGAAAAAAAAAAAAATATATATATATATATATATATACACACATACACAAAAATAAATAAATCTATTATTAATTTGTATTTACATACATATATGTATAAAAGAAATAATTCACCCAAAAAAATTAAAATTCTGTCATCATTCACTCATGTTTTTTTTTTCTTTTTTAAATTAAAACACTGAATTTGCAAAAATACAAATATAAATATTTATATTATATTCATTTGAATTATTTATTAATTAGTAAATCATTTTATAATAAAAACCATTTTATTAAATATTTGTAAAACTTTCAATTTTATTTAAAATAAGTGATAAGAGATACTGAGAAGTCTTAACAGGCTGAGAAAGGAACATTTATAAAAGTGTATAAAAAAATACAAAGAAACACTTTTCTTTTGGAATAATTATCATCACATACATTTAATGCCTTTTGTGTACAATTCATCAGCACATACTTTTCACCTTTTATTTTTCCCTTAAACTAAAAAAAGTTAATAATTAAATTTAAAAACATTTTTTTTTATTAAATTATTTTATAAACATATTATTAAAAATATTTGTATAAAATATCTGTACATTTTATATAATTTAAATTTAATAAATAAATAAACAAGCCAGGAAAGGATATCCATGTTTGAGTTTGGCAGGCAATGTGTCCTTCTGTAGTTTCGCATATATCTCCTAAAATAAAAATACAAAGCCATTTTAACTGGTTTTAGATGGGCAATGCTGGTCTGTTACACTGGTTATTGTTGCAGTTTAACCAGCATAGCAATGCTAAAACCAGTATAAAAGTGTCCAAAATGGGTGAGTCCCACAAAACCCGTGTCCAGGTTCAGTTGGACACCAGCTGATCTAGTTTTTTTCAGCAAGAAAGGAGATTGTAGAGAAATGAAAATAAAAGGAAATGAAGAGGCTTTATTAGATATCCTCTTCCTGTGCTGCGGATGTTGTGTGGAGCGGCACAGAGTGCAGATCAAACGGACCGGCAGGACTCTCAGATCCTGGGCCAGTTCGCCACATGGTCCAGGCTCCCCCGGGGCATGGGCGGGGTCAAGAGGAGAAGGGGGCGGGGTCTCAGAGGCCAGTCTGTAATACACTCCCATAGATTACAGAGACTGTGAGGACAGCGTGGGATCATACTGCATCACTGTCTGAAGACTACTGGAACGAACAAGCACAAAGGTCATTTATTTATTCTACACGTGCATGAGATTACATGGAGAACAAATGGAAAGTCTCCTGCTTCTCAGACATTTCTCCAAAAGACCCCAAGATCTCCTTTCATTAGAAATCTCAGTAACGCCTCAAACTGTGTCTGATTTAAAAATGAACTCAAAAATTTCTCATCTCTTTATTATCAGTATTTTCAGTCACATCTCTTTATTATTAATTCTTCTCCCAAGTCAAAATTGCCTAATGTATGCGCACTAACCTCCAAAAGTTCGGAAACACTCCTGGCAAAGTGTGGTTTTGGATAATATCAGCATAAATTCTTATCATTTTTTGGTGCAAATACTGTCCATTAAAGTAACTTGACATTATCATTGAAGACCAACAGTAATAAATTTCATTTTCATCAGAGGAATGATTAGTCTGGAAGTATTAGTTTATTAAATTCATTAAATACGTACAATCGTTTATTGAATCCATGTAGGCTATCTGTAATCAGATGCACATTTAAAACTGGAATATAATCTAATTTCAGTCACTTGTGTTTCATAAATGCATAAACCTTTTTGGATCACAATCCATCCTCAAAGTGATACGTTTAATTATTCCAGCTGTTATGAGAAAAGTCCATAAACGGTTCTCCACCTGCAGGATCTTCACATGAGGTCTAACCTACAGTAAAAGCCAGGACAACTTCTTTAAGTTAACAGACATGACGTAATGACAAAATCCCCATGAATTCCTACCAGTACCACTCAAAGGAGAAAACATTATTACAGACTTACTGTTGTGAATCGGGGCTATGAGGTAAGGAGATCATTTTGAACACTGCCTGGTTTTGTACTTGCTCAAATATTTATTTTGGATCATTTTTAACCCAAAACAACAACAACAAAAAAAAGTTACGGACTGCAGCTTTGAAAGATTTATCAATATATATATATATTTGTAGTGATTTATCGTTTTAGGCGTTCTCCCTATTTTCACTGTCCTTTAATATTTTCCTCTCAGTGCTCGTGTCTACAAACACACAGAAACACACAGAGTTCACGTTAGTCCATTTCAGCGCAGCCATGTTTAAGCATTAGCGCTAAACGGAGCGAGACACGGAGGCTAGACATGACTACGGCTTTCTTCCTCGGCCAGACGGCGACCAGAGGAGAGTCTGTCCGGCTGTGTGCTGTATCACTGATGCTGCTGTGACTAAACATAGACAACTGCTCTGCCGCTCGCAGCTTCTCCTCTGACTAAGCATAGCTCACCATGAACACACACACAAACGTGGGCGCCTGGACGACTGCGCTGGAAACAGGTGATGCGAACTGCGCCAAGAGCCGCTGAGTCACACGGACATAATTACTGCAGCAGACGCGCATCGTAAAGTTTGTGGATGGCATTCTCGCAGATGGACGCATGCGGGCTTTAAAAGGAGACACAAGATGAACTATTTGTGTCTGTGTGATGAAAGCGAGTCGTCTGTCCGAAGAACCAGCTTCATAGGTGCAAAAGAAAAAAAAAGACAGAGGACAGTGATGAGAGAGAATACAGTATGTAAATAAATATGATAAGAGTCAAAGATCGAGATGATAGCAGTCAAATAGTGTCGAGGAATCTACTGTACAGGCCAAAGAAGAAGAGGAGGCAGAAACATGAGAATATATGTAAATTAGCTCTGCGTAGAATATGTAAATTTTCTCGGAAATTAAAAACTAATGTTCTATTCTTAAGAAATTCAAATAGATTTTGTATATTTTACAGCATGCACACACACACACACACACAATACAATAGAAAATACTCACAGTAGTGAGAAATAAAAAATGAATGTAATCAAGTTAATACAATAGTTTTATACAGTACTCCAATGTACTTTCAAGAACCCTATAGTCGTACCATGTTACAAAAACCATAGTGACACCATGTTACTTGTCAAAAAACAAAGCAGTACCATGGTGCATGCCCAAAAACTATAGTACAGCCATGGCATTTACCAAAAAACGTAGTAGTACCATGGTACATTGTTTTTAAATAAAACATAGTGTTACCATGGTACCAAAGGCTGCATGTTCAAAAACCATAGTAGAACCATGATACACATCCAAAGGTCACAGTATTACCATAATGCATGTATAAAAATATAGTAGGACCATATTTCATGTCCAAAATTCCAAATTAGAGCCACGACATATGTCCAAAAACCATACAGAACCACAATGCTTATCCAAAAGTCACATTATTACCATAATACATGCATAAAAACCACAGTAGAACCACATTTCATGTCCATAAAATTAAGTACAACCATGAAACATGTTTAAAAACCATAGTACTGTACTTGTCCAAAAACCATTGTATTAGCATACAGTACATGTATAACAAAGCATAGGAGAACCATGATAGGCTACATGTCTAATAACCAAAGTAGAACCACAACACATGTCCAAAAACAATAAAGAAAAACCACAGTAGAACCACATTTCATGCCCAAAAACGAAGTAGAACCACTACACGCCAAAAAACCACAGTATTACCATAACGCAGGGCTCACAAAACTTCAAAATCCCTGGTAGCCCTTCAGACAGGCACTCTTCACTTTTTGGTAGTCCAAAATAAATTTAAGTAGCCCAAATAAAAAAGAGATTATTTTTAATGTATATTATTGTAAAGGAAACAAAACATCAATCAAAAAATGTGTCAGATTCTGAAATTTCAACTGAAGTCACGGATGAGAAAATAGCACTCGACGTTGAGGGCATAGCATCTCCTTTTTGCCTCATAGTCTAATTTTTTAGAACTTTTCCGCTTTGTGTGTAAATCCATGTGCGCTTATTTTTATCCTGCTGAAAAAAACAGCATATGCTGGTTAGGTATATTTTGATGCTGGCATGCTGGTTTAAGCTGGTCCTTTGCTGGTTTATGATTTTCTATTGATTCCCAATAGAATCAATAACAACAGCTAAGTCCTTCTAGAGTAGATTCTTTTTTTTGATACCAAGCGAAATATTGCTGCGTAAATCAGACGGATTTAATAAAAATGCAAACTCATTCTCTGCCAGCAGGAGGCGCTATAAGCACGAGAAACAAGAGGTTTCCCCGGTAGCGGCTGTAGACAAAGCAGCTCTGAGCTTACAAACACTGCTTTATATGAAGGATGACATGAAAACGACATTTTCTAAAGACAGTCTTTCTTCAGAAATACAGTGATATAAAAACACCCACGCCTCAGTTTGATTTTTAAACGTGCATTACGTGCTCATGTTTATTCAACGAAGCCTTTTGGAAAATCGGTCGGTTTTTATATCGTGGCAGGTCGCCACAAATAAATAAATATTGGAAACCAACTTCATTACTCATCATTAGCTGCCTTTGTAGCCTGCCACACTAACCAGACTGATAAACAAACACAGACCGGAAGTTAACTTCTGTCCAGGTGCATGCACCCGATGAAACTATACACAATTACATAATTGCCCAACTATCTTTGTGAAATAATGCAAAAGCATTGAAATATATTTTTCCTCCCTACATAGCCTGATGGGCAGGGCTGAGATAGATTTTGGTAGCGAATTTGAGCCCTGTAACGCATTTATAAAAACCACAGAACCATATTACACGTCCAAAAAACGAAGTAGAGCCACGACACGTGTCCAAAAACCATACAGATCCACAATACATCTCCAAAAGTCACATTATTACCATAAGACATGCATAAAAACATAGTAGAACCATGATGCACGTCCAAAACCCACAGTATTACCACGGTACATTTCCAAAAAAACACAGTAGAACCATATTACACGTAAAAAAATGAAGTAGAACCACGACACATGTCCAAAAGTCATAGTATTACCATAATACATGCATAAAAACCACAGGAGAACCACGACACATGTTAAAACCGTATTAGATGCCCTAAAACCATAAAAAAAAATGCATTACATATCCATAAACTATATTAGCACCACGGTACATATGAAAATACCATATTACACCCATCTGACACCATCACTGCACCGTGGCACCACCACAGGTTTTGTAAGGGTCCTTTTTTTTACAGTTCTTTTAATATTTAGGCTTAATATTGTGAGTGTGAAAACACTGAATAACAGCTTCCTGTGAAGCAGATACTGCAGAGGAAGGAAGCTGCAGCTGTAAGGCCACCGTTAGGAACTCTCAGCCTATCTAACTGAAAGGGTCTTTGTGACATCTAATGACACACACACACACATATACAGGCCCAATAACTGATGCTGCAAAGGATGTGCCATCAGGAAGTCACCCCCCATCCAGTGACTGGCCTGTCAATCATTTAACAGAAAAAGAGAAGCATGCTTGTGAAGCCTGACCTTTCAGATTCAGAATGTCACTGCTTGCTAAAACTTTAACCACTGAAATGAGTTTTGTGGTCTTTTTTTATTTGGGTCATGATTTGATTGAGATCAACAAGTTAAAGTCAGGAAGACTGTCATCTAAAGACTAGATGAAATGATTGCTCTTTCGAGAGATTTTAGTAAAAGCCTACAAATCAGATTCAAAATTGACCACATGACTTGATGTTTGTGTGTGAATGTTTTTCAAATTCCATCTTAGTTCCTGAATTTAAATGAAAGCAACATACAGGATGCAGAATTGCTATGAATTAAAACGAACTGAAATTCAAATAAATGTTTGCAGATGTCATTATTAACAACAAAACCCAACTAAGAGGAAGCATTCTCACAGCTTTCACTAAAGTGTTTAAATGTCATAATTGTTACGATAAAACATGTTTAAAGTAATGTATGTAGTATTCAATATATGTTCTTTCATCTGGAATTTGAAATTCATCCAAACTTTGAATTATATGCATCACAGGGCCTTTCAAATAAATGCATCAAGGACTCGACCCGCTCTGTAATGTTCCTTGGAGAGAGATTAAAATGAGCTTTCTTCTCTGTTTTTATATTTGTGCCGAAGTTCTTTACTTCATCTAAAAATCACAATCACTAAGCATCGAACCGACGGATACTTTAGTCCTCTCTGTGATAAATGTCCCGACCAACAGCTCAGATCCTTTCTTCATATTATGTGTGAAAGTCAAAAGGTTATTTTGGAATGAGGTGTGTCTTATCTTATCAAAAATTGATATGTGATATTATGTTGTTACTAAGGTTTGTATATTTTGTTGTTAAAACACAATCAAACAAACAAAAAACAACAACAATAGACAACATCAAAGTCTCATTTCACTACAAGTTACATGTAACTTTTGAATGTTCTCTATAGATCATCTTAGGTGAAGAACTCAGAAAAACATTCCATAAACATTGTACAAATGTTCTCGCGCTAACGTTTTGAGAACGTTATGAAGTTTGAATGAGCACTCTATTAAGTCCTGAGAAGGTTCTCTGTTAGCCGGGTCTGTAGGCAGCAGTGTAGTTCTGTTTTTACTGCATGCATGTTTCTACATGACTGTCTTTGGCTGAATGAGATCTCTGGTTAGGCTACTTTGCATGTGGGTACGGAAGTGCGGCTAGTCAGGTAGCCACAGTCACCGCTGCGTTACCACAGACGGGCTTCTGTTATTGATTCCACACACACATACAAAAACACTCAACAAAGAAATTTCAGGAACAAACAAGCCCACGACTTTTCTACTGAAATGAACACTGGCTACTAAAAACTACAAACTTAACCACACACTTCAGTAGCATGAGAGTCACTCAGGTGGTGTTCCATGTCAAACATTTGCATGCAGCTGAACATGCTCCCCTAAAATGTTCCTCACCCTCTATGAATATTTCCATGTCCAAGTTCATTTTAATAACAGGTTCATAAATAAATAAATCATATTTTTAACCTGTTAATTTTTCAATTAAAATGACAAAGTTCAATATATATATATAAAAAATAAATTATATTTTACCTGTTGGTTTATTTGATCTCTTTAAATTAAAATGATTAATATATAAATTAATACATACAACTGTTTTTGAGTTCAATTAAATGAACAGGTCCAATAAATAAATAAAAATTAAATAATATGAATTAAAAATTATTAAATGCATTTTATTTTTAACCTGTTTATTTTATTAGTCTGTCTACATAAAAGTGAAAAAAATTAGTTCAACAAGTAAATAAATAAATAAATAAATTATAATATTATTTTTGAACCTGATACATTTTCAAATATAATTACAAGGTTCGATATAAATAAATACATTTTATTTTTTATCCTGTTGCTTTGATCACTCTACATGAAAATGATTAATTGCTCAGTTTAGGGTGTACTCACACTAGGCAGTTTGAACCGGGACAATCGTACTCGGGCCTGGTTCATGGCAGCCATGCCTAATGTGAGTACACTCTAAATGAACAGGTTCAGTAAATAAATGAAAAAATTAATAATATGCATGAAAATTGAATAAATGCATATTATTTTTGAACCCGTTAAATAAATATTTTAAATCATTCAATGACATTTTTCATTTAATTTTAAGTTAACAAGTTTAAATAAATAAATAAATGAATGAATGAGTAAATATTTTAATTGAACTGTTGGATGAAAATAATTAAATTAGCAAGTAAAAAATAAATATTAAAAAAGTTAAGAATTAGTTTATTGTTCATTTTATTAAACCATCAAAATAAAAATAAAAAAATCTGTTAATTTAAATTAATTGGAAAACAAATAACTAATAAACAAGGATTATTTTTATTATCAGCTTATGATGTTGTTACAGTAAGTGTATCTCGACTGTAGTTCAACTGCTTTCAATTCTGAGCAGCTTGCAGCTTGTAAAAGTTGAAAGCTCTTTGTAAACTCTGGATATTAAAGCCACACGATGAGGAAATTTGCAGTTCAGAGTTGCACGACTAGGCTTTTGCACATATCCTGTGCACAGCAAACAGACGGAGAGAAAGGGACGCGCACCTTGCAAAAGCTGCTTCTTCCTGTCAGAGCCCTGAACGGAGCCTTATTCCGCTTTCTCAAACTCAGCGCAGGGCTCGAGGTGCTAAAACAGAGCCCGGGGCTCTCAGCGATACGGTTATTTTCAACAGCCTCGCAGCGAGAAGCTGTCGGCTGACAGGAAAAGTGGGTGAGGGGAGGCCAATAGTGAAGGAGAACTGAAGAAGGTAGAGTTCCCGACCTCTTATCTGCGCTCACAAAACCTCTCTGTGGTTTCTGAACTTACGCAGAGAGGCCGAGGACGCTTTCTTTTCCCTTCAGGCGTGCGTTATGAAACGTCGGGGCCCTCTCGTATTATTTGACACGTGCTTCGGCTCCAAAAGCGATTCTGATCATGAAATCTTCATTATGACAAACAGGACGGCTGCGATTCGATATGAGGCTCCAGCGGATCGATGGCTGACCAATCAGCGGTTGATTTAATATGATGTGGTCAGCGAATCAATTTCTGCCCTCAAAATAATTATTGAAATGAAACTGCGTGTGTTTGCAGCAAAACAAACCTCCCTGGAGAAATACACGTCTGGCTTTTTTAATTAATGTAAAAAATTGCAAGACATTACGGCAAGCATCATCCGGAGCAGCAGCGAAACGAACATTGGCAAACTGAGACTTCAAATATACATTTACAGTCTATAACTTGACTAAAATGGCTTTTTATTGCCATTTTCTCAATATCAAAAATTTCCAATAAACATAGATGAACCAAACTTTGCATGAAAAATATTACAGAAAAAATGTTGATATAGTATTTACTACCGCTTTCCCTCATAATTGGTGTAATAATTTACAATTAATTTTACTGTTCAGTCAAAGTTTTGTACTCGGTGTTAAAATTAAATGGCAAATAAAATTAAAGCAATGTTAAAAAGGTAGAGCATTAACAAAATCCATATATATGTACACACACAGATATTTAGACAGATAAATACCTAAAACGTGAACTGAAATTAAACAGAAAACAGACAATATAAACTAATATAATATAACTAATATAACTATTATAAAAACTAATCTGATTCACTAAAAAACTAAATCTAATTCAAAACATTAACAAAAAGTGTATTAGTATATTGATGATACTAAAATAACAATGATACATTCTATAAAAATAAAATATATTTAAACTATAAACTATATATACAGTTTTTCTTGTCATTTTCATTAATGACTTAAAATTAACATAATTAATCATTAAGTGTATAATTTGCATATTTTATGTCTTGTCTTTATGTCTTATGTATATTTAATATCTTGGGGGTAATACTGTTTTTGTCCAAGATTAAGTAAAATATCTGTTGAAAAAAAAAAAAAAAAAAAATATATATATATATATATATATATATATATATATATATAAAA
>JAUMHE010000042.1:18785307-18803232 GCA_032359235.1 Enteromius mattozi
AAACGTAACTAATAGAGTATTTTTCTCATTTAACACAAATTAAAATGGAGATGTTTTTATTAAAAAAAAAAAAACATGTATATTTGTTCACAATATTTTCAGCAAAACTTTCAGGAAATAAAGTTCAGCAGTGGCGTGTTTGAGTTCATCTCAAACAGGACAGTCGGTTTTAAGCATCTTTATCTCCTTTCCTGGAGCTGTTCATTGACGACGCCACTCAATACATTCCCATCGTGGTTCTGTCCGACGCTGAGCTCAATAGCGAGCGGCCGGCCGGCCTGTCTAGCAGACACTGGGCTCAATATTACCAGGGCCAAGCTCTCCAGCAGCTGCTCCATGTAAAGAGAGCAGGGTCAGAAAATCCATTTCAGCACAGCGACACACCGGGGGACGAAACTCAATATTAGCCAATGAGAGACGTCTCCTCAAGCGAGATACTTTGTTATTGAGACATCAGCATTTCATATCAGGGCTCTTTAATACATATCAGGTATTCTGGAGGGTCAGAATCTCATTCCAAAAAAATAAAAAAGCTAGTTGCCAAGGCAATATTTTTATTTTTGTTTAAGACAATTGAAGCACTAAATCATTAAAGATAACTAAATAAAAATTTATAAAAAAAATATAGAAATGTATATAAAAAAGAAAATTACAAAAACTTTAAATTTGCTTTAAAATAAGAACAAAACCATATTATTGTAGTAGAAATAATTCTAAAATAAGTGAAAAATACACATAAAAAGTGAAAAAAGAGAAAAGAGAGAAGTTTTTATTTTTAAGACTATTAATGTCCTAAACAATTAAAACAAAGTAACTAAATGAATAAATAATACAGAATATATATAGATATAGATATAGATATATACAAAAATAGTAAAAAATGACAAAAACACATAAAAATGACTAATACTTTAAATCTACATTAAAGTAAGAACAAAGCAATATTATATTAATATAAATTATACTAAAATAATTGAAAAATAAACATTAGCGCAAATGACAAATTGGCGCAAAATTAACGATGAAGTGTCTAATTTGCACACATTGCATATAATAATAATAACGTGTGTATAATAATATTTAAGGATTAAAAATGAATCAATAAATATTTATACATAAAATAATAAAAGTACTTTTTATTTACAATTATTTTTTAATATACGGAAATATATATAATAAATAAACATAGTAAACATTTTATTTAATATATTTCTAATTTAAAAACAACACTTTCTAGAGACAGAACTTCACTAAATGTCCAACAGTGAGTAAGTTCTGTTAATTTTATCCACCTGTCTCAAACAGGAAAAAGGCCCATAAAAAAGCCTTTGGGAAGGTGCCGTGTTTCTCCAATCGGACGCCGTGCCGAAGCACTTTTTCCTTCTGCGTGTTATTGCAGAGGTACTCTGGTAAAACATGAGTTTACTTTATGATGGTAGGTGTGGTAAAGCAGCTAATTTATTGCAGGTGACCACATTCCCACAGCTCTGACACGGCCCTTGCTCACATTCACACCTTCTCGTTCCGCTAAACCCTTCAGATTCACCCCAGTGACCAGAGGGCCACATGGGAGCGGGCAGCAGGAATTTATGACCCTATGCAAGTCCCTCTGAATCTGCATGGACCAGGCGAAGCGGCTTCCTTCTCAGGTGCCTGTGGATGTAGATAACCAGAATCAGCGGAGGCCAGGCTGGAGCGACTACAGGTCCACAGGACCACCACGAGCCCCGAGAACCACCGTAAATCCATCTCTGTCCACACTCGCACCTCAGGAGGACAAAAACAACCCTGTAAAACTTTCAGCTGCTCCTGAGAGATATATGGAAAGAAGCGGTGCCCAGCGTGTTAGACGGCATGGAGCCAGGCAATCAGGGTGAAAGTGAGGTGAAAGGGGATTGATTTGAAGATAAAGAAGTGTTATTCCTTCAAACAGTTCCTCATCATCCTTCACACAGAAGTGCCACGGCGTACTGTAGTTAAACATACAAACTCCATGCAATTATTCAGATACAAGGCGTCAGTTTTATAAGTCATGCACCAATTAAGGTGCATTGATATTTTCTACTCCAATTAAGTTAAAACACACACTGTCTGCCAAATCAAGACAAACTTCAATCAAATTGCAATACCTTGATGTGTCTGTACATATTATTTTGTTGTTATTTACAAATAGGAAATAAAATAAAGATTACTGAAGCACATTTTACAAAAAGTATTTCAGCATTTCTATTTTACTATGTTCGTTCCCATTTTTTATTTGCTATTTTTTTTATATATATATTTAGGTATTTGTAACATTTACTGTCAATTTCGGAGTGAAAATTTAAAAAAATTTAAAAAAATTGTCCTGAATAACTAAAAATACTTATACTTACCGATCCTATTAAATAGCGTACCTTTTTGTTAGTAGCTTGTGACAATATAAATATTGTGTCAATTTGATTGAAGCTTTAAATGATGCTTTAACTTTAAATCAGGTATCTTGTAGCTTGACAAGTTGCAGTTTCAAAACAGCTTCCCCAACGGTGCTAACAATGACGTCAAGCCAGAGTCTCAAAGCAAACTTCCCTTATTATTTTCTAAAGAAAAAAAAGAAAAAAAAAACAAAACAAAACAAAAAAAAAAACCTTTCTGCGCTGACCTAAAAAAACAAGCTTTAAGAAGGAACTTTCTTTGAGAACCGTGAGCATGGGCGTGAATAGTGTTTCCTATGGAGGGTGTGTGTGTGTGTGTGTTAGATTTACACACAAACCATCTAAAAAAAGCGATACCACAGAGAGATACAGGGTAAATCCTCACACACGTCTGTCAGTTTGTGCGCTGATAGTAAAGAAGAGAAATGTGACTGCTAGATGAGAAAGGTCAAAGAGCCTGCATAAGTGTCTCCATGTGCATGCTTACATTTGCTGACATGCTCTTCAGCTTTGCATATGCATAGTTTTTCCTTGATAAAAGCAAATGCAAATGAGCTGTATGTAACAAACATTCTCATTTGATATAGAAATGTATATGCAAATGTACATCAGCAAACACGACACATGCACCAAGACATGCTAACAATGTGACTGTCCAGTTCAGATAACCAGGGAAGATTGCTATATATGTGGGGCAGGGTACCGAGCATCAGAAGAAATGTCATTTTTGCTTAAGCAGATGTGAAGTAGACTGCCAATGTAATTGTAGTAAGAACTGCTAAGAAAGAAACTTGATGAGAAAGAACTTGTTACTAAGGGTTAAAAGCAGAGTTTAAATGCATAGTTGCCAAGCAACAGCAGAACTTGCTGCATTCCAGACAAGTTCTAAATTAAAAGAAAATTAATTTCATTGGTAAAACAGAGTGAAACAGTTTATGTTTCTTCATCAAAACAGATTTGCCATTCAGTCACTGTCTCAGCAATGGATGCTCTGCAGTGAATGGGTGCCGTCAGAATGAGAGTCCAAACAGCTGATAAAAACATCACAATAATCCACACCACTCCAGTCCATCAACTGAAGTGAAACCAAATTTATCATTAAGATGCTTTTTAACTAATATATGAGTCCATAATCCATTCCAGCAGTGAAAAAGTCTGTCTCCTGTTTTCTCTTGCATGAAAATCCAGCCACATATTTCTCTCCTGATTCAGACCAGACCACTTTTTCACTGGATAAAGTGTAAAGAGGACACATTTTGTGTATAGCAATGGTTGAAAACATCTTAATGCTGGATTTGTTTCAGTTTTTGTCTTCTCCAGATAATAACTGATGGACTGGAGTGGTGTGGATTATTGTGATGTTATTATTTCAACTGTTTGGACTCTCATTCTGACGGCACCCTTTCACTGCAGAGTAATGCAATGCTACATTTCTCCAAATCTGATGAAAAAGCAAACTCATCTACATCTTAGATGGCCTGAGGGTGAGCACTTTTTCTGCCAATTTTCAGTTTTGGGCTACCTGCTAAAAAAACTACCAACATCGCATCTTAAAACAACTTAACACGTTGAATTGCACAAACAGACACCTTCAGTTCAGCTACCCTGCATCATTAATAGAATAAAGGTTGTTTATTTAGTTTCATGTGGTCTTCGCCTCGTCTTCGAGATGTTACATCGAGGCTGTTCACATGTGCTCAAGAACAAACATGCTCCGGGTGCGACTGATAAACTTCCTGTGTTAACTGAAAGCGCTCGCATGCATGTAGATGTATGTGTGCATGAGAAAGAGACTGTCAGGAAACTGAAATGAGACTTTTTCAAGAAGCAACTGAGAAAAACAGCCACCAGACCTCATGACCTCATTAACATCACCTTTAGATGCAATCCCTTGGCATGATCCACAATAAAAAATGAACGCTTTAAATTGCACGTTTATAGTTAGAAGTGACCTTGGCAGAATGTATCTGTGCGATGATCCACTCAGAGCTGCTAAATGAGTCAGTTTAACCATTACAGGGTGATTTCCATTCCCCTCACAGTCATTTCAGTATGAGAAAGAAACTAAAGCATCATCCTTGGGCCTCAGCTGTGAACTCACACACCCACAGGCATAAAAACGGCACTTGAGAAACTACACAGGCTTTAATGAGGAGGGAAAGTCCAGAGCTGTGAGGACGTGCCACTGTGCCGCTTAAAAAACAAAGTCCTTTCTCTCTGTGTATTAAACACACTAATTAAAAAAAAAAAACAGAACTGAGATTTAGGTCAAGAGTTGACATTATAGAACGAAGAAGCTCTAAATTTGTAGACAATAATTATTTTATTCTACTATTGCTTTTTTATTTTACATTAAAAGAAATCATGTAATGCCTTGAGCTATTTATTACAGAACCATGTAGAAAGTAAGTAGGTCAGTTCTTCATAGAATGAAGTATGTTATCACTTATTATTTTACTATTTTATTTTAGGTTTCATCATTTAATTTGGCCTCTTGCACTATTGAAGTGATAATACAGAAATCTAGCAACAGCACAGCTGTAAGTTTCACAATGCTAGACTTGCCATAAAAGAGGATTCAAAGTTTGGCACAGTAGCAAAAAGTTTTCAAACTCATAATGCATGCAACAGAACTCTAATGCAGTTACCTTTCTTTATCATTTTAAATAAATAAACATCCAAAAAGACATTCGATACGACCTTTAAATGATTACAGTGATTCTGAAAGTAAGACACAGGTTAGTTTCACTGTAAAAGACTCCCATAAAAACCCCAACAAACTCACTCTAAAACATGAGGTCTGGCACAACGCAAGAACTGAACACCGAAATGAACACTTTTTCAAACTCACACCGCTTGTGATAAAACTCATGCAGTTTCCTTTCTCTAGCTCTTTCAGTAAGAACATGTCCAAAAAGTCACATTCAGTGCAACCACTTAAACTATTAAAGCTTTATTTTGCAAGCTAAGCAACAGGTTACTTTCACTGTACAGGACTCCTGCAAACAAACAAACAAATAATCTAACTTTAAAACTCAAACTTTGCATACTGCCAGGTTTCAAACTCGCATTGCATGCAGTAAATCTCTCGTGCAGTATCGCTGCATGCTCTTTCAGAAAGAAAACATCCAAAATACACCCTCTTAAACCAATTAAAGCCTTATTATACAGGTTAAGCAACAGGTTCGTTTCACTGTGCGACGAAATAACTATAAAACCCAACGTTTGGCACAATGCAAGAACTGAAATATGTTTTCAAACTGATAGTGCATTCGATACAACTCATGAGTTTCCTTTCTCTAGCTTTAAATCAGTAAAAAAACATAAATTAAAAACTATTATGCAATAGGTTCATTACGCTGTGCAACAAACTATAAAACCTCAATTTTGGCACAATGCAAGAACTGAAAAGTAGCTTTCTGTGGCTTCATCAATAAGGAAACGTCCAAAACGGCATGCTGGAGTCCACCATGCATCGGTTGGTTGAATGAGGTTAACCAGTGAAGTACTCACTAACCCACAGACCTGTGGTTTTCAGATTCAGCCACAAGATTTCAGTACTCCACTGACACTGCAAACCAGCACCTCGGTGTCGTCACTTAGCTCAAACAGCACATCGAAGCACTGGATGGAGACAGACGAAAAGCCTCGGATACTCACCCCTGGAGAAGCACGTCTGGTAGGACGAGAAGTTTTCGAAGATGCTGTTGGAAGCCATGGCGAGCGACGGTGGCGGCTGCTGCTGCTTCTCCTCTTCTTCGTCCGAATCCAGCTCTTCCAACTTGATCTGCTCCCGAACTTTGAAGGGCTCGCGGCTCGGCCCTGCAAAGAGCAAAAAAAAAAAAAAAAAACCATGACGACATGTCAGAGGCTTCGCTTAAACGCCCTCCACCTTCCAGCCCCTAAATTGGACCCCAAAAACACACCCTGAAACCCATGGTCGCCCTGCGCTGGTCCAGCGAGGCGGTTCTGTCCCTGGATTCTGTGCATGGTTCACAGACGAGGCAGATTGTGATCGGCGGTCAGCCTGTGGTTGACTGATGCTTACCCTTGTGCAAAAGAGCCGGAGCGCAAACGCGGCGCTGTGGTTTTTTTCGGCGATTCACACGCTGACATCAACACGTATCCTCCCTCCCCCTCTCGCTCTCGAGTCCCTCTCGTCTATCTTTATCTTGCTGTTTTCTAGTGCCTAGAGAGCCGTGACCGGTCGCAGACTTGGTTTGTGGTTGTGGCGGCCCACAGAAAGCTTCTCCCTTAGTCAGGCAACAAGTTTAACCGTTCCCCACAATTGGGAAAAAAAAGGCATCTGAGCACCATTGGGTCGTTTAGGTCACATGTTCTGGTGAATTTAATTCTGGCTTTTCTCTGCACAGGTTATCTGGCGCTCGGGCCGGTCTATCAAACCTCCACCTGTCCGCATTTGCTTGAAAAGAAGGAAATAGATGTGGTCTGTTTCAATTGTTAAGAGCGTGCCAGTGGAACAGAGGGGGGTTGAGAGCGAGGAGGTGAGAGCGCAGCAGCGTTTAACAGTTGATGAGTGTGTGTGTGCGTGTCAGAGTTTGTGTACGAGAGCGAGGCGAGTCACGCTGCATAAGTTAAAGCATGCAAATCCATCTCCAACAGAGGACACAATTACTCTTGTGTCTCAGATGCCATAAAGGCACTGCAGATCGTCAAAATTTACATGGTGCCTTTGGTATCTGTCTCATCTGCTCATTCTGCAAGACAAATAGAAAATAAAATACAGTATTTACTGACAACAAACTTGCACATTCTGATAATGTCTAGTGTTAACAATCCAGTATCCAATCAGATTTAAGCCATTGCATTAAAAAATATCAATCACATTTCTATACTTTTAAGGGTCATTCTAAAAACAAATGATTTTAGGGGTTAGAGGTTATTCTTGCTTTTTTTTGTATAGCATCTGACATGAAAAAAGTGAAAATTGAGTATGATATTTAATGTTTTTCATGTAAAATTGTGCCGCAGATCATTTCAACCTGTTGATTCTCATTGACAATAAACAGGCGAGTTGTGACCAATTTTTTCAGAATTATGGATAAAGAATATCACATACTGTATAAAAAGATATTCAAGCCACAATAAACGTCAATGCATTAAAACACTAAATATTCACAGAAAACACTTTTTTGTGTTTCCATATTCATTTTTAGCACATGACATGTAATTAAAGTGAAAATTAAATATATTTGAAACACATTGACGAATACTCCTCATATTTTCCCTCAGTAAAGCAAGATGCCTCATCGAGCTGAATGATTGTGATTTAATGATTGCACCTGCTTCAATATTAGACTTAATTATGTGTTTTTCATTTTATATGATGCCTTACATTTAGTGTCAACCTGTTGATTCTGCAATACTTAGTGAAAACAAACTGGTCTAAAAGCTTCAGTATCTAATCAGAATTGTTAGAAAAGACATTATATATAGAGTGGAATCACATAAAAGCAAAAAATACATTAAAGACATTGCTTTATAAAACACATTGCACGGTACTTTTCGTGACATTTTAATCTGTTGATTCTGCATGAGAGACAATACAAGAGTTTTTAACATCAAAATATTTCCTTACACGAACCGCCTGAATGAAATGGTCGTGATGCGTTGTGCATGCCGGGTGTCGACATAATTGCAGGCCTCATTACCGTCTCACCTGCCCTTAATGAAGGCATTGCATTACACGTCCAAGTGGGTCATGATATCGCACAAGCCTCCTGCCCATCACGCCCATCATTAGGACGTTTCATTTTGTCTAAAGAGCACCATGCTCACATGACGCATCCCCTCAAGCCCCTATTATCTGCTTGCCACACACCTGCGTCCACCTCCAGCTTAGACAGCCCCAAATTGGCACATGTGCACCTGCACCACGCCTCAAGCACATGCCGAACACACCCACACCTGTGTCCGGGCTCCCCTCGACCGTTTGGGAGCGGTGGGCGGAGGGCTTTAGGTGGAGCAGATGCTGTCCCTCCTGACCCGGGGTCAGATTTCAGAACGACACGCAGACACGCTTCCACAGACGTCAGAGCTGTAGAATGCCTGCTTGATAACGCTGAAACCGCCGAGGGATTTCGGTTCGGATTTCAAATTTTGTAATACAAAATCTACAGGTTCTGAAAATGCAGTGTTAACAGTTTCTGCGAAGGCAATTTGCCGTACTATTTCTTATATAATGGAATTGCATGAGTTGATTCCATTTGCACTGCAAAAAATGCTTTTCTAGTCTAGACTTGTTGTCTTGTTTCTAGCCAAAATATCAAAAAAATTCTTAAATCAAGAAGGATTTTCTAGACAAGTGAAAAACTATTGTCTTTTTTCAAAAAAAGAAGTCAAAATTATGTGACTTTTTGCTTAGAACAAGCAAAATAATCTGACACTGGGGTAAGCAAAAAAATGTAATAAAATTACCCCAGTGGCAGATTATTTTGCTTGTTTCACTTGTTTGTTTGTTTTCTGAAAACAAGGCAATCATTTTTCTTGTCTTGAAAATCGTTCTTTATTTAATGTGGGAACATTTTAAGCTCTGTGATAACAGACCTTGAACCAATAAAGTGATCTGGAGAACCTGTCATATGACACCAAGAACTGGAACTGGTTCTCGATTAGAGGTTGGTTTTTACGATCATCTTCTTGAGAAAGAAGTTTCATCTTTGAAAAATCTCAAGTTTACAAAATATTGTTTGCTTAATCAGCTAATACTGATTACTTGGATACTTAGCTGACTGATTACATAAAGAATTGCAAACTTTTTTTGATCCATTATCAAAATAAATATGCATTGTAATGCACACATTTTCAGAACTAAATCTGATCATTGGACAAACAGGTTTAATTATTTATTTATTTTTTTTCATTTTGTTGACATTTTTACAGAAGGAGTTTTGGATTTCTCTTTTTATCACTTTATGAATCAGAAAATA
This sequence comes from Enteromius mattozi, assembly GCA_032359235.1. Classification (NCBI taxonomy): domain Eukaryota; kingdom Metazoa; phylum Chordata; class Actinopteri; order Cypriniformes; family Cyprinidae; genus Enteromius; species Enteromius mattozi. Next base: position 18,794,672 of record JAUMHE010000042.1, read on the forward strand.
TGGTCAACAGACAGAAAACAAACCCATTTTCACTATGATTTTAGGAATAAAACGTATCAAATCCTCTGTAAAAACCTTCATAATAGAACAAAACTGTAATGTTTGTAAAGTGCTGCATGTAAGCGCTGCTGAAGAGGAGAAAGAAAATAGAAAACTGCCTTTTAAAATATGAAACTGTAATTGAAATTGTAATTGAAAAGTGCAATAAAATAAACACTTGTGTTTACACACAAAAGTGTATTTTGGATGTTTGCTTTTCACAACACATTATGAAAAGCTAACAGACCAAAACAGGTGTTGAGCAGAAAATAAAACATTGCTACTAAAATTCGAATTTAACAAAAAGTATTGTAACCAATCACAGTTTAAAGATCACTGGTGTGCACATACCTTGCAGTAGCAATATATACTATGTGTTATACTGAAAGAACTTTATTTTCAAGTACATTTCGTGAATCTGATCCCAAAAGAGGATTCTTTGTTCTGTCTAAAATGTTTCAAAAAGGACCTCAGAGCTGTGTATTACTGCTACTTACTGTTGCTGTAAAACTACTCTACTCTATCGAAGCCCATTTCCGCCACTCCATAAAACATTAATAAAGGTTATTGTGACTTTTTATCTCGCAATTCTCAGAATTGCATGGTACAAAGATGTAAAGTCAGAATTGCTTTATATCTTGGAATTCTGAATGTCTAAACTCACAACTGTGATATAAAGTCGCAATTCTAACTTTTATCTCAAAATTGTGAGATATAAATGAGCAATTCGGACTTTTTTCACGTAATTGCAACTTTATATCTTCATGTACTGAACTCTTAAATCATGAGAAGTGTGTCTTGGATTACTTCAGGTAGAGTTTGACGCAGTAAGTTTTGGGATGCACTCTTAAGTCCAGGGTTCTGCTGTTTATGATGTTAGAAACATTCATGTCTTTACGATGTCTAGCTGAGCTGCAAGCGGTGAGTAGGAGGGCTGTCTATCTGTTATTTATTTATTGTATTCGATGATCTGGGACGCACAGCTGTCCTACACACACGTCTCCTGCTGTGTTCCCACGGCAACACATTGTGCTGCATCCTGGAAGCGCATATCCTCATCCCTGAGAAAATCATCGACTGAACTCCTGCATGTCCATCAGTAGAGTCCCCAAAACACAGAAAGAATCTGAAAGAGTAAATGAGTTTTAAACGGTGCATAATATACTAAACCTCTGAACTGTTCATGCTTTTTAATGCATGGTTGCAGTTGTCACTGCTGTACTTGGGTGCTGGACTGGACTTTTACTCATCAACACTCTTTGGGCACAAAAAGATAAAATCATGCATTTAATAATTCTTTATAATTTCTTTACAAAAACATTTTAAAATATTTTTCGCCTGTGGTTGAAGTGAAGAGATAAAAACAGGGACTTTCCTTGCATTTTTCTTTCTGTAGATCGTCTCTCTGGATAAAGACTCTACTCATGATGAATATAATTATTAAACCCTGAGTCACTGCATGCCTGGAGTTCAGCAGCTAGAGGAGTGTCTGAATGTGAAAGTGTTATAGATGGCAGCAAATGTGTCCATTTGCTCTCCAGGTCATCTCAAAATCAACAGAGATATTAAAGTGATTTCTCTGTGCTGCGGAGGAGGGAAGCGGAGAGATCCTCCAAACACCTGCTGACATTCATTCCCAGTGCTGGAGGAGGATGAGTCAGGACTCAAACAGCATCCCAGACAGACAGAACAGCAAACTGTGAGAATTCCCCTCCCAGACGACCTCTGTTCCTGTCAGTCCAACACCCTCTGCTCTTTCACATGACGGAGACTAACAATCTGCCTCTTACAGAGAACTGACAATAAACCACAGCTGGGTAGAAAGATCGCTATCCGAGCTGGATAATTCATCAGAATTACTAAACAACCGGCTGTGCAACAATTACACCGCAAAAAACTATTTATCATAGCAGAGAAAATATTGTCACTGTCATCACTTTAAGCTCTACCTTTTCTTAACTCATCATACTTAATGTTAGAGGCTTGATTTAATCACTACCTGCAAATATGAGTAAGATATCTGGTTACCCTTTATTTTGATAGTCTGCTTTAGACATTACTAAATATAAGTCACTAATTCACTACTACATGTCTATACTAACTCTCAGAGTAAGTGCTTAACATTATTTTATATGGAAGCTTGATTCTGCCATAAGTTGCATTTACAAATTTACAAAGGTCATAAATGCATAGTTTTGAGATCTATACTAACTCTAGACAGTTTAGGGTTAGTAGAATGAGTAAGTAAGACAGTATGTTGTAGGTCCATCAAAATAAAGTGTTAGAAGATATTAAGTAGACAGTCTACTAATACTCTAATGACTGCTAGTTGACATGGAGTTACAAAGTTACTACTTTTACTGGAATCAAGCTTTTGCGCTCAGAAGTTTGGGGTTGCTTAGATTTTTTTTTTTTTAAATATGTCTGCATTTATTTGATCAATTTGACAATGTTATTTGACATTTTATTTTTAAAACATTCCTTACAGTAATGTACATGTGCTAAAAATAGTAAAATATCTGGTTATGAGGGAAAAAAAAAAACTATGGCATTTAACCATGACCCTAATATATAAGTGATAAAAATCTGTTTATTTGGGGATATCTTCACTGCTGCTGAACAACACTAGAAAATGCAATTGAGGCATTGGAATGGTTACAAACACACACACACACACACTCAGTGTGAGAGTTAAACGTAAAGGGAAAAACATCTCAGCGCTGCGTTGGCAGACAGTACCTGACTGTGATGTGGTTTAACAGAGCATGACAGGAATCTTCAGTTAATAAAACATGAAGCGTTAAAATGTATTTGTACACTTAAGTCACTCTTTAAAGTGTTTTAATTGTCATCTTTGGATCAGCTGGTGTTTTACTGATTTTTAGTGAATGTATGAAGTTAGTTCTCCTCATGTTCACACGTGTGTCTTGAAGAGGAACCACAGATGGAGAAAATCATTATAACATGATCCATTAACCACAAACAAACATGTTACTCACTATCTTCATCCTCAACACATCGATTTTTTTGCATTTAAACCCAACACACTGTTTTTGTGAACTGTTTTGATAGTTAAGTGCGTTTGTGAATCTTTCTGTTCAATTAATGACGCTTGATTTGATACTTTATATCTGATTAAAAATGACATTCAGAAATAAATGACTACAACTTAAGGGTTTAATACTCTTTTATATGGAAGCTTGATTCTGCCACAAGATGAAAATAATTAAAGGGGCATTAATGCATAATTTTGAGATAATACAGAGATGAAGGTCTGAATTCTGAGGTTAAAATTCAACTACCTGTTTGTTTTTTTCATTTAACTGTGTAAAAAGAAAGAAAGGGAAAAAAAGAAACTGAATTACGACATATAAACAGAGAAATAGAACAATAGAATAGAAAAAAATGAGATTTAAACTTGAAATTGCAAGAAAAAACATGCTAAATTATCCTATAAAAGTCTCAATGACCTTTTTTACTCCATGGCAGAAATGGCTTCCATACTTTCAGGCCGCTGTGTTTCTGTAGAGCAGCAGGAGGTCGATTCTGTGACCGATTTCCTAGAATAGCTTAACAAGATGAGCAACAAGTGGGTGAGTGTGTGTGTGTGTGTGTGTGTGTGTGTGTGTGTGTGTGAGCAAACATGACAATGAAAGAATGAAAGATTAAAGACAGAGAGAAACAGCGCATATCTTTCTGTATGTAAGTACTACGGTAATGTTCATAACTGTCATTGTCTGGCATTCAGCCAAGCAGTCAGTGAAACATGACACCAGATGAAGCAACAGGAGGAGAAAACAGAAAGCCAGCTCTTTGTGTTCGTAACAAAGACAACGGCAGCGTTTTGATCCCCAAACATCCATGAGTCACTGAGACCCCCGGGACACGGCAGCATTTCTGACCACTGACCCATCAACATATAATCATCACACACACACACACACGTCTCTCACCCACACAGCGCGCTTCATTCCTGAGAGGAAGAATGACATGATTACATGTGAGGCGTTTACCCCAGACAGGCTGGTGAAATCAGGTATTCCCTGCCTCAAAAACACAATACACCAACACACTCCTAATGAAGGAAGTTCTTTAGTTTCAGACAGAGCGTGTGGGTGAATCATTAAATCTGTTGAGAACATGTCCAGGCCATATTTAGAGCTAAATTAATAATTGGAAAACGCTTTTTAAATGTTATACACATATTTATGTAAATTGCAATATAATAATTAAATTAAAAAAAGCTAATAAAAATGCATATTTTTAAATTAAGGTGAACAGTTATATTCAAAATATGAATAAATACTATAATATTATATTGAGGTTAGTAAAATAACATTGCTTTAAATGGATTGATTCTAATAAATGCTCTGGTTGAATCGATTCAGATATGATTCTCCAAAACTGTAATTCAGTATCTGAGATGTGCACAGATGGAAATGTGCAAACATCAGTCGAAACTGAGGACCTATTTAACCTGTGTTGAATTTGATTTACTTTACTTGTATTTATTTAATGATTCATCAGTGAAAAATGTCTGGCTTAATCATGTTTCAACAAAATGAAACTTCCTCCACATCTGAAACGTCTTTTAGCAGCATCAGCAATTTCACTTACATATTATGTCTAATTGTCACTGTATTTTCTTTTCAAAGACGCAGTTTCTGTCCAAAACATATCATGCTGTTTTGTGCAAAACACCTCACATTTCCTCAAAATAGAGCTTCTTACGACAGAAGGTCACCCTGAAATGGCACACACACACACACACAAATACCTCATCTACTCTGTCATGCTTGCCATGACAAACACACACAGACGTTGTGTGTGTGATATGCGTTTTAACTACTGCTGGATGATGTCGGTGATGAGACATCACTGAGCCACGCTGAACAGATGCGTGTGATGAGACACCGGCTGACAGAGAGACCAGTGTCTCAAACCATCACTGGTGCTTTCAAACAGAATCAAGGCCTTAAAAACACACACGACTGTGTCTGTGTGTGCGTGTGTGTGTGTGTTTGTCGCAGAGGGTGTTTTGACTGTAAGAATGTTGTTTAACGTCTGTTTGATTGTGTGTGTGTGTGTGTGTGTGTTAGAGCAGCAGTTGAGCATGCACTCAAGTTTCTCTGAGTGTACGTGAGGGACGACACTAAATCGAGACTCTCGCAGACAGATGTGAATGTTTTCACACACATTTCTCATCATTCCAGTAAATGTATTTAGCAGACGACTCACCACACACTCCCTACAAAACACACACACACACACACATACTTTAAACATTTGCTCAACCTTCAGTACGGGAGAGACCGGAACACCTGGTCTGATTTAGTCCAAAAAAAAAAGAGTATCGTGGAATTACCATGATTTTATGAACATGCAGCACGGTAACTCAAGGATGCAAGTACAATTTAAGAATAATTAAACATGAAAACTCCGTTGCTAAGCAACTACTTTGGATAAATTTAAAGATTGGGGTCGGTCAGATTTGTTTCTCCTGCGAACCACCTGCATTTATCTGATCAAAAGTACAGTGAAATAATTTTACAATTAACTGCGTAATATTTTAATATTTATACATTTGTGTCACTTTTGATCAATTTAATGCATCTTGACAAAATGCATTGGAGATAAAAACTAGATACAAACTCAATTGAACGAAACAAAAAGTCAGAATTGCGACAAGATATAATTTCACAATTCTGTGAAAAAAAGTCAGAATAGCGAGATTGTGAACAAAATTGTGAGATTTAAACTCAGACTTGCAAAATATGAACAGAATTGTGAGACGTAAACTCAGAATTGCGATATGTTAACTATGTTTAAATCTTGCAGTTCTGTTTTTTTCCTGACATGGAATAAAACATGTAAAAAGGTAAATTTAAAAAATGGTTGTTGCTTACCAAATATCTAGGATATCAGATATGAAGTGTCCTATTCACCCATTCAACCCTCTACTCCCATTTCTTTCCCAAAAAAATCCTCAAATTTACTCACAACCTACGCTAATAAGTCCAGCAATCTCCGATCATTACAAAGGCCTTTAAGAAACATATTTTGCTTCTATCTCAATTAAACTGAATGTATCTTCATGATCAATTCGCACACCCCCACCCCATCTTCTGCTCATCGCTGCATACAGCTCCACAACAGCTGGCAGTAATTAATGAACTGAGCGTTATCGATGGTGTTTAATCTGCTAATTAGTCGAGTATACGAGGCAAATGGCGTGACAGAGGGTTCTGACCCCTCTTCTGCATGTCAGCCCATCAGAGCCTTAAAATCACACAGCCATGCATGAACTACTGCAAGAGCACCCAGCGCTGACACACGCCACCCGCTTCGGTAATTAAAAAGATGCTGAATAAAAAAAGAAAACTAACAAATACCAAAAAATACAAAACGTTTACATATGAGAAGTAAAGGAAACTTTCAAAATGTTAACAAGTTACAAAAATAAGCTCACCATGAAAAACATCTTATTGCTCCACGGTCGCTCATTTAATCATTATGCATTTTGTTTTTCTTGAAAATGCTAGTTATTGCATTGGATGCAAGCTTACTACAGTACTTACATTTTGTCAACTTGTTTTCTTTCAATTAGCACAGCTTTTGCATTTCTTTTTGGAACTGATTGAGAGTAGGCCTCGATGATCTGAGTTAATGCACTTCGGTTTTTGAATGAACATTGCCAAAATTACTATGGATTTTCATCTCTCCTGCAGTGTGTGACCCAGCTCTAAGTGAATGAGAACATCCTGCAGAGTTTTAAATCTGAAAGTGCAGTGTGTGTAAAGTTCCTGTCTCTCAAAAGAAAGACTCGACTCTGAATCATTGAAACAAGTCACTTTAGAGTCCCACGCCGTCTCATGTTGACGTCCACATTAAACATTAGCATACTGCCGCTCACTTGTTGATCTTTTCTCATTGGTTTAAATGTTTTTATTATTTGCCACTAGGTGCTTCTTTTGAAATGTTAAAAGCGCACAAAAACTGCTTTAAATGAAATCGACCAATCACTGAAGTATGGTAAAATGAATCATTGAACAAATCGTTTGGGAGTCAAATAAGATAATATTATAAGAAAATTAGTGTTTTTTGACCTTGCATGCATGTGAACCTGTTTTTTGTGACTCCCAAAACCAAAAATATGAACTTTTCATAACCACTTTAACAAATTGTTTTTTTTTTTGCTTTGCTGTTGTAAGAACTTGTAATTTTACTTCTTAAATATATTGATTTATTTGTTTATTCCTGTTTAATTTAATACCCATGTTTTGTTGTTGTTATGAGAACGTTTACATGTAATGTATTTATTTACCACTTTTATTTATTCATTTATTAAATCTAAAAAACAGATCTTTTTTAAATTGCTCTCCATTTAACTTCACTGTCTAAAAGAAACAACTAGCCTATAAGAAATATCTCATTTGACTTATTAATTAGCTTCTTCGGTTTTTACGATGCTCTGTCAGCTGTTTCTCTAGATGATTCACCTGCTGTGAAAAGAAAAGAACACCATTTTCGCCTCTATTTTTAATGAAGCATCTAACGCATCTTCCTCCCCTAATAAACACTGTGAATTGGCCATTAATGATTTACAATCCTGGAGTTTGCGGCCATCTTCTGCGTTAGGTGTCATAAAAGAATTGTATAATAACGAGTTAGACGGCCATTTTTACTGCGGTGGGCCGGCTCTGTTGATCTAACACTGTTCAGCAGGTGACTGGTTTAAAGCCTAACGTTGATGAAGATGATGGATTTGTTGCTCTCTGGAAGCAGCAGGACGATTCATTGGGGGCTGTCCGATCGTTAACTCCCCGTTAGGAGGAAACGTTAGCGACCCCTAAGAGTCCCACTGCAGCATGTGTAAAATCAGAGAGGATCTGAACGGCTCCCGCTGCGCCACTAATAAAACTCTGTTGCTTAGTTTATTTATCGTACCACTTTCCATAACAGGCTAGAAGATAGGGGCTGAGACCCTTCCTTTTTCAGCAGATGATCGGGCATTTGTTATCAGGAGATACTTATATTATTATGAAACATATTTCCGATAAATAATAAAAAATGCATTTATCTGATCAGTTATTTTATCATTTTTCTAACAGTAACTTTGTTGAATGCAACATGATAAATTCAAAAGATCACATTACTGAATATGATTGCAATAATTATGACAATGCTTTTTGGCAAGATCTCCTTAGTCGTGGGACAGGACAAAAATCACAATTTTTATTCTGCAAAATTTTAATCTAATCTTATCTAATCTAATTTAAAGTTCTCACAAAAACAAACAAATAAAATTATATTTCTTTACAAATTTTTAAATGTAATTACAACACATTTACGACAACAAAAAACATGCATGAGATCATTTTAAATAAACAGAAGACTAAATAAACAAATAGTAAAATAAAATATCAAAAATAACAAACAAACAAATAAAAACGTCTAGGTTACGAACGTAACCCACGTTCCCTGAAGGAGGGAACGGAGACGTTACATATGGGATCTCGCAT